>KN549705.1:11901-26745 GCA_000797555.1 Oesophagostomum dentatum | reverse complement strand
CGTTTTCAGGAGGGACAATCTCATCAAACTCGTCAGTGAAAAGGAATGAGTGAGCCAACTTTTATAGATCTTTTTAATTCAAAAATATGCGCAAAAATGGACAAAAATCGCATAAGAGGTGCAGAATAAGCATTGCAGAACATTCTGGAAGCCTTAGGTGTCGTATTCTCGGCAAAATGCTTGAAAATTTGGTTCGATGAAAGCCTAGAATATGGTTGGAGAAAACAGAATTAGAAGAAACCATATCTGAAGAAACATAGCAATTCCCTTCACTAAATTCAAACCGGCAACTTTCGACCAACGTCTCCGCCATTGTTCTCTACGCGGCATCCCGCAGCGAAGCTACAGTAACCGCGCGGCGTTTTAGCGATCGCAAAAAAGCCGCTTCAGAAAGAAATTAAGCTGTCACTTAGCCGCAAATGCTTAATTTCTCAGAAGGCGTAGAGAAAAAACTACTAAGTAACGAAGAAGGATAGCTGGCGTAGATTGGCATCATATTTATGTATTCAGGCGTCGGCCCGGCCACTCAGCCATCCGCACACGGCCAGGATTACGGTATCGTTCATGCAAATGGCGCATTAATCAACCTAAACGAAATGAGAGCTGGACGTTTTCAGGTTGGGCCGGCCGGCTTATCGATTTGCTTTGCTTGGGTAGGCGTTTCCTAGGGATTGTGGGGAAATTTAGGGACAATTATGGAATTCAAGGGATTTCTTGTGGGTAGGTAAGCCAAGGTTTCTTCTTGTTTCTCCCTAGCGGGTATAAAAATTTTATGCTTTTTTATTGTAAGGACATCTATGACAGAAAACGGAGACATTTTGAGAACAACCGTATTTTTCTCCGATCTTCCAGAACATGGATACCTGAGAATCCCACTGTTCCGTTCACGGTCAATCGCTATAGCGCTTCAAGTGAAGCGCGCAACGAGGTGGACAACTCGTCCGCCAAATCGCGCAGGTACGCACGAGTTATCTTTTCGAGCGATTTTCTCCTTTTTTCTATTATCGATCAATGTCGACCAATAAGGTAGGTCTAACTGTCACCGATTCTTTTGCAGGTAGATAATAAATCAGCCCCCAACTGTCGGCTTTTACTACTCTGATACCCTCCGCCAGTACAAACTGTTGGTTTTTGTCCTCCTGCAAAAAATTTTAGTGCTAAAATGCCCAGAACTCGGCAGAATTTCTAAAATGCAAGGGATATTTCGGGTGGTCTTCCTCTATAATCTGGATGGACATCACCAATTTATTTAAAAGCTGCACCCATGCCAAAGAAAACTCCTTTTTCCTTTACCATGACAAGCAGTATACCCAGTTGTCCATATTCAACAGTTTCAGAGTCGGCGACGTATGTGCGCAGCGAAAAACTCGTCCTAAAAGGGTAGCATTTGGACACAAGAACGGGGCTTTTTGCAGTTTTCACGCCCCTTAGGTACAGATTCGCGTTCAGCAGGTTCGAGTACCTTTTTAAACCCTAAAAGGATATGATTTTTAGTGTAGGTGTTTCGAGTAATTTTTTAGTGAAAAGTGAGCTCACTGTGTGTCATCTTCCAGACGAAATTGGTGTGCGTATTTATGGTAACAACTATTATCCGTTATTTCAACGTTAAGTTTGATCTTACCGAAAATTAAAAAAGAGAAAAATAATTCTGCACAAAGCTCTCTGGAAAAGGCATGCTAGAAAGAAATATGTAGTAAAACAAATAGACTACACTATCAGGAGAAAATTTTTTTTTAAACCCAAGACATACACATGCAGTGCGCAGAAGATGGACTGAATAGAGTGGTGTCCACTAACTACTTCTTTGCTGTACTTCAGCAGTTTTTCCTAAATCAACCCTTGCAGACTGCCTCTGGACTTTTCTTAACTAAAATTGGGAACCGATTACAAAAACAGACGCATTCTTAGGTCTACGGCAAAGAAGAACTTACTTTGCTTTGTAGCTTGGAATTTCAAATTTTCTAAAAATATTTTCAGAAGGTATTTGCAGCTACAGTAGATTAATAAGTGAGCACAGTTCAGAATCCGCTCATGACTTGGAGCTAGGATCTGCGAAAAGACAGGAATACGTAGTGATGGACCAGGAAAATTCAAGGTAGATGCCATGAAATAAGCAAATGGATGCTTCCGACAATTTCTTCTATATATTCAGCATTCAAAAACTTAAAATACAACTATATGTTAGTAATGATTCAGAGTGATAGCGTACTATGTAAATCAGAAGAAGGGGTCTCGTATTGGAAAAGCCTTGAGCAAAAATTACCCAGGAGCTTCTTCTTTTGTTCTGGTTTTCTTAGACGGACGATTTAGAAGATAAAGCCTTGAACACACAAATTTCTCACATTGAAACGTGCTGCTACGTACTGTTCATGAAGTAATTATTTAACGTATTAACGATTAACGGAAAAATTTTCCTTCATTATCTGGAAAAAAAGCGAGTGAAGCCGTCAAAAATTCCTAAATTTTTGCTTCTGTGGTGCGAAAAAGTCCTCCCTTAGTCGTCTTTTCCGCTGCTATTGTTTCTTAGCCACAAGAGGCCAGTTATGAAGTAAGTTAATTTAAAAAAAACTACCGAGCCGAGAACTCATCTAGAGCAAGCCATGCTACTACGGTTACTGGAGAAAATTCTGAAAGCAAAGCTGCAGTTAAAAGTTCAGCCCCTTGCGGATCCTTCTCTTCCTAACTACACATGGCCAGTTCATTCTCTTCACCAAGCTCTCTAAAATCACTGTTGTAAGAGTGAAGATAAATAGATTCAAGGCAAGGCAAGGGAACTGCAGGTAAAGTTTTAACGAGAAGAATTTTGAAGTTTCAGAGGAAAATATAGCTTCTATTACTAAGGAAGTAAGTCTAGAGGCAACGACTACTGCTAAAATCATAAATAAACCTGACCCAGAACCCTAAAAACGAGATAAGTGAAATTGGTGACACTCACACCAAATTTCATTCTCTAAACGAACAACCTAAAGGATGCCAAGAAGGCTACGGTAGCTACGAGCACATACAAGTGTCCGCACATACAGAGAATATGCAAATGTGGTTACCGTAAGCAACTGTTCTGCCCTCTGTCGCATAATTAATGGCGGCTCATTAATTACGGGACAGGAGAGACGGCTCGCAACTTGAATACGCCAAAAACGCGCTGCTGCGACAACGCGTCCGCTGCGTTGTAACGCTGCGCAAAAAGACGCGCGATCCGTCGACGATGACGGATGCTGGGAAAGTTTCGAGCGCCAATCTGTTAGCTAATGCGCTGTTCAGGGAAATTTCTGGAAAATTAATGGGGGTTTTTGTTAAACTGTAAGTTATTCTGCTTCACTACTAAGAGCTGAAGCTTTTTAAGATTAGAATTCATTAAAATTGAATCTTGGATTAGAAGTATCGATTAATTTTCGAAAAAAAATTATACTGTAGCCGCGTAAGGACACGGAACTGTCTGTAGATTTCTGAGCTAATGGTATTAGGGATGATGCCACGCAAAAGGGGTTTTTAGATGTTGCATAAATCAAGGCGACTCTGGCTTTACTTCGCACTCCTATAAAAACCTTTAAAAATTTTAAAAATCGTTCAAAAATTCAAAGAAATCGTTTACTAGGTTCATAAATCCTTTTAGAGCTTTCTATTCTGAAAGATTGCAGCCCTACCAACCCGAAAAATTTCTGCATACTGTCCCAATACACCTCGCGAGATTCTTCAAAAAGAAAATTCGAGAATTATCGGGCTTTACTGGAAAGATATAGGATCCTCAAAAAATATATCCACAGTTAATTCCTAATAAAAATTTTCCTCGCAGCAGCTGGCAGTTTCTGGGCTATTTCCAAGAGACTTACATTTTTTTCGCGAACTAAGAACAGTGAGGTGGTCGGCGCAAGGCACGTACTTGTGTCCAAACTGGTTAAAAACGGCAAGAATCGGCTTAATTGACTAGTTCGGACACGTATGGCGTCCTGGCTCCGCCCACCATGCGAATTTTAGTCCACGAAAGAGAGTGTAGGCTTCGCTAGATCGAAAATAGGCTTCCGAAGAGTTAGTACTACATAAATCTGTGATCCAGCATTGCTTATCAGCTATCAGGTGGTTCAAAATTTTCACGCATTTTTTAGCTGGACAGTTTTTGTAGGAGCTTTGAGTATAATATAAAGCGCAACAGGGAGTTTTAAGATTTTGGCCTGATGTATCGATTCTTGGCAAGTACGCTCCACCCACTTCAAGGAGGTGGGGAGGTAGGCTTCGCCCTCAACCGCAAGCCCCATCCCCTCGCAGAACGTATATCGACATGTATGGAATCAATGGATATACGGATCGATATTGTGGATTTTGTTGTCATATCGAAGGATCGCACGCTCTGGGTAAACTCTGCCCCTCAAACCGGTTACAGCCTGAATAAAATAAATAAATAAATAAATAAATAAACCGGTTACAGCCTGTTCATTGGTGCCTGATCAGAGGTGCCGTCTGCGTCTGTGTACAAGGTGAGTTGGTGGCGTACTCACCACCGATCGATAATGGAAATCTTTTTCATAATCTACATATCTATCCATCTCCAATACGATTATGAGGTGGGACGCTGCCACTAAATTCAACATTTATGGAATTTTTTTCGTGAAGTTGACGACTTTGCACTAGTGTTGCCACCAAATGATGAAAAAACTCAAAATTCAATGGGCATAGCTTACCAGAGCTCCAGTGACATGTCTTCCGAACGGAGTACCGGCTGCCCAGCTCAGAGAAGCCGCCCTCTATCTGCCGATCACTCCTTCCATGTTCACTCCCGCTCCAGGATCAGGAATTTTCAGAAGGAATCATTTTTCTTACTACGTAGGCATTACTGTAGCATTTTTTGCTTATATCTAGAAATCTTCCCAATGAGCAATTAGGAAATCAGTCGAATTACCAAGAATTTCCACGTATGGATTCAGGATGCTGAGGAACTACCCCATTTTCATCATTCAGCTCGGATCGTCATCGATTCAGGGAAGCGGCTGTGTGGTGGTCTCGTCAGGTTATCGAAAATCAGTATTTATTTTTTGTTTTGTTTTTAAAACTTTTTTTTTGATTTCTGCCTTGATTTTCTGTCAACCTTTAGGGCACACTCTTGTTCTGGAAATAATAAAAATAAACATGTTTTTTTAAAATCATAACTGTTGAATTTATATAAAGGACGATTTTCTGCAAAAAATATGTGACTAAAAGAGCTTTTTCGTGGAGATAATAAAATTAAGCTGCATTAAGGCGAGAACAAACGATATTTCAAAAAAAATCTGAAAGTATGATCAAGGTAGAAAAGTTTTTTGTTTCATAGGAGCAAGATAAGGTAAATCACGAACTCTGATAGCGATTGCTTGTCGGAATATTTGACTATGAGTGACATGGATATTGGTTAGGGTTCGCCGCAGTCGGCATCGACGCAAGCCTCGATCAATGTGCATGTAATTCACGGTCGCGTATGTTGACGACCATCTGTGCGAGAGTTTGTTAAATGAACTATAGCGGCAGCGCAAGACAGGCAAGTTTATAAAGTCGTGACAAATTCAATCTCAAGAAGATCACTAGCTTACGAAGCAGATCGAACCCTTGAGAAAATACACAGCAGCGCCTAAAAGTATTTGAACACCCTATTTTTACACGCTCACGTTATCCCTGGTATCTTTTGATAAGAACTGCCAAGCAAACAAAAATTTCTGGGCTCCTTAGGAATAAGCGAGCCTGAGAAGACCCCGGTTGATCAACTTCGCTGCGCCACTTAGACGAGTCTTATATAACAAGGCCAAATTTCTGTCTCTCATGAAAATTCAATAAAAGCATCCTTATATTTTAATATCAAAAAATAAAAGTGTTATCACGTGATCTATATGATCTACATGATCTATCTATTGACCTGGCGGGTTGGCGAGAGGCCCACCCACTGGGCTACCTAGGCAGGCTATAAAAGGGCCATGGAGAGGAGGAGCGCGAGCTAGTCTTGCCAAGAGAGCAAGGAAAGGGAGAACGAGCCGTTTAGAAGAGAGGTGGACCTCCCCCTGACCAAGAGATTTTGCCGAGGTGGCCAAGTAGGAAAGAGTCCCGCTGATCTCAAAGTTTCTGCTGTTCTTTAAAATTGTGACTCGTTTGTCGGAGTCATAATCGTTATTCTGTTGAGTTCCGAAGATAAAAGTTCGAAAAGAAACTCTTGTGCTTGATTTCTCAACCGTTTTTTTTCTGTACGTATGTCTTAATTGGCCAGTCCAACCCTAGATATTCGCCAAAGCCCTCTTACACTGTTGCTTATTTTCAAAACAATCTTCGGCAACAACAATAACAACAAGCAGTATACAGCGAGCAAAGGGAATTGAAATTTTTCTGCTAGATAATTCAGAGGTTCGAACAGCGAAAAAGCATTAAAGCATCTCTGAAACCTTGTTCATTTGAGAGAAAAAATTGTTCCCAATCAAAAAGCCCTTTCACTTGTCCCAGACACACGTAAAATTTATCGCGTTTAGCTAGCATTTTTTAAAAAATTTTTTAAAGAATTGAAAACCCAAAAATTGGTTGCTGAAGTAACTTTGATGGCTACTGTAGTTGTGTCTCAAATAAAAATCAAATATTCAAGGAGATAGCTACCAGCAGAACGAAGAGGATATCAATCTCTTAGCACCTCAGAAACGTAAATGTGTTGCTATATTTGGATTTATTTGCTACGATAAACCAGAATACGAGGCTGACGCAGAAGTTAGAGTGGGCTGCGACGTATAATAGAGGTTTTCGAGTCCTCGAAAAATTTATAGCGAACAGTTTTGCTGCTAGGAAATAGTTTGCCAGATTCGATGATTTATCCGAAAGGTTCAAATAAGTAGAAGTATAAAAAACCCATATAATGAACTAGTTATTTCTTTAAGTTTTGGAAAAGCGACTAAGCTAAATTTGGATGGCTATAAAAATTAAGGAAGCATTTATAACTTCAAAGATTGATTTCTACAGTTATTAAAATTTTCTTAGGTGCAGAACACCTTCCTGCTTAGACTCTACTTCGTTTCTGCATAGAAATTTTCAGTTTTAGCAAAATTCTTTGTTGTTCCTTCGGTTACAGCCTAAAATTGATGTCATTTGACTGAAGCTTTTAAAAAATCCGGTATGCAAAAGCTATAAACCCCTATTACTGAGAGGATATGACCAGTAAGCGCGTCCACAGCGCTTCATTGATTCCGACATCCAAGCATTTACTACGGTAGTACATGCCATTTATCGATTCGGATGAGGAGTTATGCTCTGCAAAAACAAATGAAGACAAAATGGCGGAGCTAACCATTGTCAGAAAGAAATTCGAAGGAAAATGAAGAAAACAGAAATTAATCGCAATTTCCGTAAAAAACCCTTTTCGAATGCTTCCTTTAGGAGAAGTAGGAATAGCGGAGCCATCAGAACCGCACTAAGAATAACACAAATGAGGATCGCAACTAGTAAAATTTTTTAAAAGAATCTACGGAACGTTCTCCTAAAGGGGGTGCTAAGACTAAAAAGGATTAACAGAGTTTGCAGTAGTAGATACCGTGACACGATGCGCTATAAATGAACATTAGAACACTAAAGGATTCTTCAAACTTTGTAACAAAATAGTGAGATATGGGAAAATTCTCAGAAACAATAGCAACGTATAAGAATACTTTATAACTCTGCTCATTTAACGCAGAAAATTCATTCCCCAGCATAAATAGAACAAGATTTAGGCATTTTAGGGCATAGCCAACGCAGGAAGACGCCGAAATTTTTTTAAAAAAATTCTATAAAAGGATAAGCACAATAGACAACGCAGAACATTACTGTCTTGCGTCTTTGTGTTCATGTCAGAAAGTTTTGGCATCCGATTTTACTAGGAAAACGGCAACAATTTTTTTGTTTTCTTTTAGGCTAAAATTCTCATATACAGAATGAATTAAAGGATGAAGCATAAAATATAAAGTTCAACATATCCCCTAGTCGGAAGTCATTTATCACAGCGTGACATATTCAAAAAGAAATGGACGCCTTGGATTTCTGAAATTTTCATTACCTGAAGGATTTTATGATTCTTTTGGTGGTTCGCATAATATTCCTAAACAAAGACTGGCAGAGTAAAGAAAATTCGGCAAAAACAGAAAAAACTTGTGCTAAAATGTTTCCTCATATGTGGTTAAGAACAAAGAAGAAAAAAACTCAAGAAAATGTAAGGGAAATCAGGAAAGGAAAAGATGCTATCAGAGAGAGCAATTTTTTTCACTGCAAATGCAAAAATGGAAAGAAAACATTTTACACTTATGCGATGATTTCCTAAGATTTTCTTTTAAAGAACTTTATTTACATGATAAAAGCTAAACACCTGCTGTTTAGGAAGATTTTCTGGGGTCCTTCGCCTCCTTAAGAGTAAAGCAATAGCGAAATCTAAGAATTTTAAAAGATATGGTCTTTATTTCAAGAGATGTCGTGCTTAAGCACAAAGTGCTCTAATAAGATAATAATTAAGCGGAGTTTAGTGTTTAGAAGAGTTATTTCTGAACTTTTGCTTTAATTTGAGCTTTTGGAAGTAAACTTCTGAAAATTGCCAAGAAATGATAGTAAAGCTAAAGTGTCGGCGATGCCTTGCACAAAAGCTGTAGTGACTGGCGACAAAATTCTGAAATCTTTCAGAATTTTGAATTTGAGAATTAAGAACAGGTTATTGGGATTACTGATTAACTAATATTCGTTAGACATGCATGTCATAATATAAAGTCTTCCTTGTACACTTGTGTTTAGGATACAACACTTACGTCTGTAAAGAAACAAATGAGTGCGTTAATGTCTATAGCAGAGTGGTAAACGTTAAGGAGTAATAACTACTCTAATGATGCCTCCAGATAAAATTCCATGAAGAATAAAGAGAACTGCAATAAAATAAGTGCGAATGAACGCTTCAACGATTTCTAGCTCCGTTTCTTGCAGCACTTCAGAAAATGAGCTATTTTCAGCATGCAAACGAAGATGAAAAGCTTTGCATCCGGAAAGATGACCGTGTACTCGGTGGGATTGTTAAGTGGCTGTCATGTCGTCGATTTACATAACAAAGCGGCCGTCTATCGAGTAGTGTCCGCTTCGGATTGTGCCAATGGCACGCGCTGCTTGACGACATGTCACTCGTCTGATTCGTCCTACATCCTATTGCTTTTCTAAATTTGACATTTTATACCGCACTTTTACAAAAATTGCTTTTGTAAAACTTATTGAGGCACTTAATCTCATCATTACTACTACTATTTCCGGGAAATCTCTGATCTACCACAAAAGAATGAGGAGGTCAGCTGATCTAGATGGTACCGATTTCATTCGAATTGACCCTGTAGTAGCCAGAGGTGTGCCTTTTAAAATTTCTATAACTACGCTCAAGTCTCTGCGCAGGTCTAAATTTTTCCGTACGCTAGTGCCTACTTCCCTTAAACATTGAAATTTTAAGCCGTAAATCCTTTCCTAATAAGTATAGTGGCATTGACAAGTCGGCGCAAAGTTGTAAAATGTGCAGTGACACAAATCATTAATGTTCGGAATAAAATTGCTCTGATGTTCTGGTAGCAATATATCTGGCGGGAACTCATGTGTGACTAGCCACTTTCCTGGAAAAAAATTGTTTGTCTGGTACTTTTCCTGCTGAAAAATTTCGCTTGGCAGTAGAAATGCCGGAGGAACATGTTTGACTAGCAAAATTTTGGTTGTGTGGCGACATATTTGACTGGAGAACTGTTTCGGCAAGTGTTTTTCCTGGCTCTACTTCTTGGCAATACAATTTACGATTGTAATGTGGTGATGAGTCATAAGCAGAATAAATAGCTGGCTGTGAGACAACGCGTGAGTGGCCGAATGGATAAGTCAAAAGACCACGAAGCAAGCGAGAAGAGATTTTCACAAGTTCGAGACCAGCCACCAACAATTTCTTTTGCAAGATTCAAATAGAGCACTGGTGACGACGTTGGTTTGGCAAGTCGAGTTACTATGCAAACGTCCTGACAACCCGTTTCGCTGCTTTCATTTGTCCATATGACAAACGGTACCGCTTACTGGACCACAAACAAACCTCGGATCTGGTATCGCCCCCGGAGCATCAGAGCGATTATACACATAAATCCGACATTTTGTATTGCAGTGATTTGAAAGCATTACTCTGATGTTCTGGCGGCGATGCTAAGTCCGAGGATCGTTTGGCGGTCCATTAAGCGGTACCGTTTGTCAAATAGGCAAATGAAAGCAGCGGCACGGCTTGTCAGGAGGTTTGCATCGTAACTCGACTTGCCACTCGTCACCAGTGCTCTATTTGAATCTTGCGAAACAAATTGTTGGTGGCTGTTCTCGAACTTGTAACGATCTCATCTTGCTTGCTTCGTGGTCTTTTGACTTACCCATTCGGCCATTCACGTGTTATCTCGTAGCCATTTCTTCTGCTTATGATTCATCGCCACCTTGCACCAGTATTTTGTATTGCCAAGAAGTATAGCCAGGAAAAATACTAACCAGAACAACTCTCCAGTCAAATGTATCACCACATAACCATTTTAGTCAGGAGTTTGGCTAGTCAAGCCCGTTCCTCCGACATCTGTGCTATCAAGCGAAATTTTTTGGTGATATCCACGAAAAATACTAGACAAGCAAATTTCTTCCAGAAAAGTCGCTAGTCACACACGATTTCTAGTCAGTTGTATTGCTCCCAGAGCATCAGAGTAGCCATGTAAACCAGCAATTAGCGATTATATTATCTTAAAATCCTTCTTGATTACAAAGTGCTTCCAAATTGAGATTTCAGTAAACCTACACCCAACAATCCTGGAGGAACTATTGGTATCAGTTCATCTTTCTAATTTGCTCGTGTACAGCTCTTTTCTTCTGTTTTTTTTGTGCTATCAAACGTCTCCTCACGATCTGTTAAGCTTAGACTTCTTCTAAGGCGAAAGTCTAAGCTATTATAGGTCATATTCAAATTCAAATTCAAACCACCTTCACGTTCTTTCGTTTTTCGAAGTTTGCCACTAATATCGTTGCATTGAAAACACCAAAAGGAGTAAGAAACATGAATAACACACAGGGTTTTTTTCCCAAATTTTTTCTTACCTTTCTTAAGTTCTCCACATTTCAATTTCATTAGCTTCTTTTTAATATTCTTCTGCAACAAATATATATTAATAATATAATTAATAATATAATATTATATTTTCCTTGCTAAGGTTTGCGGGTCGCTTATTGCGGATTATTGTATTGTACTGCACAAACTAAAAAAAACAAATGAGAAAAACTTCCTGCATTTTAACCACATAATCTGCTCTAAGATAGTCCGTAGAAATGGAACTGACTTTATCACTTCTCTCCAAAATTTCTTAATTTTTTAATTCGAAGAAAAAAACTCACCCCACTCAGTTTCGTTTACCCAGAGCACAATAGCTTTATCAACGGTTAAAGAAAAATATTAATATGCAGTAGGGATGTTCTTTCTCTGAAATATCGGGAAACTCTTTGCGTCACCAGCTATATCTGTCTAGCTGGGAGAAAAATCTGCGAAGGCTGTGAGATATGATATAAAAACTGCGTTGATCGACAGTTGGGCAACACCTTTTTTCTTGTCGCTTTGCTAATAAGTAGTTTTTAGAAATGTTTATCATGGTTTTTATGTCTAAATGGTGAGATTTACATACATCTTGCAGTTTACTTTGCCAACCAGGTTGTTAGGTGGAATATCTTTATTCAGCCTTACTTTTCGACACACTGTCTTCTTCAGAGGCCTAGAAGGGATAGCAGTTCTGTGTCGGTGTCACTATGCTGTCAAACGCCTTGTCTGAGGAATAGCAGTGTGAGGTGGACGCGAAAAACATGCTGACCAACTTTTATTCCACCGGCTTTAACATGTCCGCACGAATGGCCAAAAACGGACGTAACTGAAAATGACTCAGTTAGTCAAGAGTATTTAAAAACCTACAGCTCACATAATGACAGAAACGATACGAGGTCGCTGCTTATAGATATGCACTCATTTCTATTGTTAATGGCCAGATCCTTAGCCGAAATAAATGCGGCCTCAAGCACTTTCCTCGCTGAAATTTCGCTTCCGCGTGTCGAATTGTGCATTTCACGCCGAAGTCATTCCCATCATGAACATCGATTTTGTGCTTTCCCAGTGGTGTTATTATAGTTCCTTCCCCTCCTTTTTCCTGTTAGATGCTCTTTGATCCTTGTATCCAACATTCTACCGGTTTCCTCGATGTAGGATTCGTGACAGTTCAAGCATTCTATTCGATAAACCACACCTGTCTTTACACAGCTCCCCGTTCCTCCATGTGAACATACGATGAACTGCTCAAGTATAAGGATGGATGCTTTAGAATTCTCAGTGAACAATCTTAATACATTAAGCTAACGAGAGAGATACCACGAGATAGACGGCTTCCTTTCCTAAACTCGCAGATAAATTGTCCAATGGAGCAGTACGAGTAAAGTGGTTCCGGAAGGGATGGGGGATGTTAAAAAATATTTTCATCCATGCCAGCTGAGCCCATTCCACCGCGGTTAAACGTGCGGTTATCCGCAATATGTTCAGAACCGCTATCGGGATGTGACCGTACTTTTAACTGGCTACCAAGTTCTCTTTCTTCGAATCTCGTTATACTGTACTGTGCTATACTATACTACCACTGAAGAACATTTATATGCCTTCTGAGGCTGTTAACAACAAAAACTTTTATTTCAGCCTAACTTTTCGATCTTCCGTTGTCTTCAGAATCCTAAAGCTGATTAGTTTAGGAGTGTATTCGTTCTTCCAAGATCCTTATCTCACCGCTTCCACACGACGTTACTGCGTGATCTTTTCGGAGTTTCCACCAACACACAAATAAGGGATAGCTTAGGTGTAACAGGATCAATCTTACACTTCATTTAAGGCAACAATCAAAATTCGAAGTATTGCATAAACAGCATAAACTCATCCGTTATTGCAGTACACTCATTCTCGTTGTTCATTATCGGATTTCGTGCAGCAGTCCAAAAGCCTTAAGGGCTTTTCGTGCAGACGTTTTAGCTTCGCTGGCTAAAATAGTACTTTTGATATCATAACCACTACGTCTTTGCGATTCATACATATGTTAGCCTAGAAGAGTGACCAAACTTCCACGTCGTTCGCTGGATAAATGTTCTTACCCTATTTTATTGTTGCATGTTTCGCTAGTGTAAGTAGGACTGCAGTCAAGACATTCTAACTGATACGTGTATCACCACTATCTCCGCTCTCGCTTGTGTTCTATTTCATCTTACAGTGACTTGCTGGAAACGTAACTTTTCCTTAGCACATAGATTGAGCGTGAGATATCAGTATACTCGTTTTTACCGTGTAATTACCGTGTTGCTCCTATGACTCTGCAGATGAATGAAGGTACTGTTGTTGATTAGTGTTAGATCTCGCGCGTTGACCGAGTACTTTGATCATGCTTGTACCGTTTTCTTACACTAGCTTATTGTTTCAGCAATAATAACACTTGTTAAACAAACCTAATTATGCTGCTCTCCATGTTTCTCTTTCTTTAAGCCTCGGCATTTATAAGTGGATATTTACGAGATTCTTTGCCAGAGAGGTTATTGGTGAAGCTTTTATTGGCCTTAGGTTTCGGCAAAGTTCGCAGTCTTCAGAGGCCCTGAAAGTGGTCGAGGTTTGGATTCGCGATTTGTTTTATCAAATGCCGCGTCAGTCTGAGACTAGTTTCGATATTCTCCCGAATTGCAGCAAAGAACAAGTAACGTCTTGGTTAACTAACCCGAGAATTCACCAAGTTAGCGGTAACACGGACGACACCGCTAAGAATGTCGCTATAGACGAATGGATGCTACTGTGCAGTCCATTTTTAGAAGTAAACAGGACTACTGATACGTGACAGTTAGAGCTCACAGAGTGGTACGAATGGTAAGAAGTTATTCGTAATCGATAAACACTCGTTTCGGTTGTTCATAGAAGATTTCTTTTTGAGATCCAAAACGTCTCCAATGTCTTTGTCGCTGAGATTCCAATTCGATCGCCAAAATTCTACCTTGAACTTAGTGGAGTCTCGGGTTAGTTCACCAGGACGTTGCTTGTTTCTTTGCTGCAAATTTGGGAGAATATCGAAACTAGTCTCGGATTGACGCAGCATGTGATAAAACAAATTGCGAATCCTCTCGACCACTTTTAAGGCCTCTAAAGACGGCGAACTTTGTCGAAACTTAAGGCCAGTAAAAGCTTCACCAGTAATCTCATTGGCAAAGAATTTGGTAAATATTCGCTAATTATGCGCGCAAACCTTCCCTTTTGTTTTTAACCGTTGATTATGGCACGCATTTTTGCTTGACGTAAACAAAATAAAAAAGGATCTGATCCTGGAGTCATCATGCTTCGTTTAAACGGCAGACAGTAGACAGAAACAGCTTTTCTATGCTAAATTATAGCTAGGTCTGCACATCAAAACAGACTGCAAGATGCTCTAGTACTTCCTCCAGTAAAGAAAGAGTTTTTTTTTCGAAAAAATAAGAATCGACGTAGGGAATTGTAACTTATTAGTCGTTTCTTTCTTAGACGTATTTCGCTGGGTCTAAGTTGCTAATAAAGAAACCTCATTTATCTGTCCAAAATGCATACTGCTAAAAAATCAGGAGTGGTAGCAATTTCTTAGATACTGGCAATTAACCGGTAAGGTTTACCACTACGATAGCTACCAGTTTATTTTCTAAACCAGGATCTACCTACGAACAAACCAGGAACGCTGGCGAGAACTTGTTACAGTGCAAAACCAGATGCACCTCGAAGGACTCGAACCCGGAAAGGATCCCCCCGCCACGCTATGTGCAGCCGTACTAGGC
>KN549704.1:56239-66827 GCA_000797555.1 Oesophagostomum dentatum | reverse complement strand
TGTGCCGACCAATGACCGTGAAAATATCCCGAAAACTCGTACCTCTGGCTCCTCCGACGCCGTAGAGTGAAGCGGCTGAGGTGAGAGCGTTGAGACCGCCGAGTCCTCTGTAAAACACCGGTTAAGGTTGATAATGTGAGAGGACTTCTTGAGGAAATTTTTGAATGTTATCGCAGTGCTTTGGAGAAGGGCATTGGCGAGAACTGTTTGTATATCTAGCAGTACCAAATGATGCCGCTTACTGAAGGAAAAACGACTACTGATATACCGCAAACATTTTCTTTGAGCAGCCTTTTTTTTACTTGTTCGTTTGCTCATCCACTTAGTTGCTTATTCACTTTTATTTATTTAATCACCTCATGCGTCTAAACTGTGAAAAAAAAACAAAAACAAGCAAAAAATCACCTTAACAATAACTGGCGATGTAACCGGAAGCAGAGCAACATCAGTTCTTTACCGATAACCAAATAAGGTCCTCTTTTAACCAGTAAAATGCTTTTAGATGTACTCCCATCCACTGATGAACAGGACTTAAATCTCTCTCCTTTTCTTAGAAGCAACACCCGTACCTAAACGGCCTTTCGAGTTCTCAGTGGACTCTGAAAGGGGCTTTAAAATACTGGCTAGTATTCAAAAATCTCAGTTCTACAATTGTTCTTGACGGAGAAAATCGCCTAAAAGGCTACAGTAGGCACACTTGCGCGATTCTGCGGACGAGTTGTCTGTAACATCGCACACTTGCTGCTGAATCCCTATATCAGTAAATTGATGGTCAACTATTATAGCGTATGTATACTTTATAACCCTCACATGGTTAATTCCATGTTATAATAAATGAATAAAAAATAATATAAAATAAAATAAGTAGCGCTTCAGCTAAAGTTCATAACCAGACAGTCAACTCATTTGCAAAATCGCACATATGGACGCGACATATCTCCTAAAGCACTTCTTTCCGTCAGGAGTGACTTTGGAGCAGAGATTTTTAGCCGTAACCTCCGTTTAAGGCCCTCTTTCAGAATCCGTGAAAAAACTGAGAAGTCAATTTTAGCATAGGTGCTGCCTTTGAATTACTCTGGGTGTGTTTATTTTATGCGTGCCTTTTTAATGTGTATGTTGTTTAATTTCTTTTATGTGTAGGCACGTGGCCCGTACCATATGGCATTGTAAAAGTAGTAATAAATCAATCACCGATTAACTGGGCAGGGTAGGAAGTCCACCCAAATTGATCCCCGTTTTCAGTTTAGAAGCAGTTCTTTTCTCCAAATTTCCAAAAAAGGAAAGGGTTGAATAGCAAAGGCTCACTCAACTTCTGATTTATTTCTTTTACATTACATATTAACGTTAGTGAACTCCAGGGTGATGATTTTTCGGAAAACAAAATTGTTCAAAAATGTACACTTTTTTCGCGGACTAAGGTGGGCGAGACAGGCTCCCGACAGAGGATCGCATTTTTCTAGATATTCTGAAACTGAAGGAAGAGCTTCATATGCAGAATTTATCAAGACAGCTAATTTCCGCTATTTAGCCAGTTTGGACACATGTGGCGCCCTGACAGTGCCTGGCCCGCCAACCCTATAAGTCTCTATTCGCGAGAAAGAGTATAGAACTTGGAAATTTCGATAAAAACATAGGCGTATATGAGGAAAGACAATGTGTCCAAATATCAGGCCAATAAATATTTCCGCCTAAGAACCTTGTTGACGAAGTAAATCTAGTGATTCTTTGAAACTTCTGCATAGATGTGAGTTAGCTGGAATAAATCGATGGAATTCCCAGCTCTGTCAAATTTTTTAAAATTTTCCTTCGTTGAGAGGTCTTTAAAATCGTCTTCTGTAATAAAGGAATTTTTGTAATTCACAATAAAAAAGAAGAACATGAGTCAAAAAGTTTAGTGGTGTGACATAACTATAAACCGAGGAGAGGTCAAAATAGTAGTAACCTCAAAACTTTTTACTACAAAAGAAAAAATACCGCGACGAACGTTAAGCAGTATGCCTAGGTGGATTATTACGTGGAACCTGGAATCGTTAATATAAAACTGATAAAACTTAAGTTTTCCAAATTTTGAAAGGCTGACAAGCCTTTTTAAATAACTACCGCACCTGCAAGGCAAGTGCAGACGCAGATCACTGCGCTTTGCCGAGAAGAATGACGGTAGACTGGTTCAGAAAGCGGATATCGGTCGAAATTTCTCGCGTGCCCATGCTAATGTTTCCGTTTCTATGCTTGATTTGGGAGTACTGCACTCAGCGTTAAAGCGACCCTTTTAACCCTAATTTGAGCAGAAAATATCCCCGCTCTAGCAAGTGCTGACTCAGAATGATAACTCACCTTGTACCTGTAATACTGGTTAACCCTCCACTGCTTATACAATTCCCATTCCAGCAGAATTGTCCAAAGGGGCATGAAATGTAACGGCACATGTCTGATTCACCATAGCCGGCTAATGCATTGTACAAGGAACTGCCGAGGAACTGCGCTGTAGTCAAGCTGAAAAAAGTTCAGTAACAGCTTGCTGCTAGGTCTTTTGATCCAGTAGGGAGTTTCTTTCGTGTCATGGTCTACTTGTGAAGTCGCTAGAGTTTGCTTCGCACTTCTTAATTACATAGTCTCTTTGGGTTCCGATCAATCCCTTGGATAATCATATTGGTTTCAGTTTTAAACAGTTAAAACTAACCTCACAATAGCTAGATATCCCAGTGACGATGCTGTCCTCTGCATGCTATCAGGTTCGGCTAAAAAAGGAAGAAGTTATTCATTTATGTAGTAATGACCACTAAGAGCGCGCCAAAATTCGAAAAGTATATATATGAGCGCTATAGGTTGCAGGTTTGGCGGGAAAATTTGAAAGTGGATTTCAAGCCTCTGCTTCCCTCATATTGACTAGGCTACACAATCCCAACATCGCGGCGTTGCGGAACCACGACGTCTGTGGTGGTGCGGAGGCGCAACGTCAATGCGCTGCAGGGAAGCCATAAAAGTGTCACACTTAGTGTACTGGATGGGCGAAACGCCATACCGTTGCCGTTGCTGGGTCGTAACTCAGAAATGCTGCATTCTGCCCGCTTGAATACAATTCCCGCCCTGCAACCAGCCTATCTCGTAGGAAAAAAAGTTAAGGCTTAGTGCCTGCGAGTACAATAGCTCTACAATGTTGTGCACTCTTAGATACTTCTCATGTTGTCTCTTTGTTTCCGGTGGTGATTTCTAGGTTACTTAGAGTCCTCAGGAAAAGCCAGCGTACATAGTTTTTTTTAAACCAAGATGCCATTTTTAAGCAATTTTTCAAAAGGTATTTTCAATATATCCTGTTTTGTTGCCACTTAATTATTATTGTTTAATATTTTTAAGAAAATTGCATAGCTGTTTTTTATATTAGAGCAAACCAGTGCAAAACCCATGAAAATTTAGAAAAGGAAATTATATTCATCCGCTTGATCTTCTTTTTTAAAACTTTAAATATTTCGTCAAATATGATTATCACGAATGCGAACTATGGAAAAGATTGATAAGATGAATACACAATTATTGATTACTCATAGAGAATTCTAGACTTCCTCTGCCTTCGCCTAATAATGAACACTGAATGCATGCCAAGATCTAAAGAGTGTGATACGTGAGTGGTATAAATTTGGCGCGAAAATATGAAAGCGAGTTTCAAACCTATACGTCTCTCACAAATCTCGTTGTCTGCGTCTCCTCGACTGGCAAATATGTAGTCAAGCCGTAATTTAAGAACGCTGTACCGCAGTTACGGCCAGTCTCCCTTAATGTTCATTATTAGGCGAACAGAGAATAGCTTCGTCTGTTGCATACACAAATTCAGCCTGCTAAGAAGTTCTAAATAACAAGTGAAACAGGTGGAATTATTTATCCATTCAACTTCATTTATTTTTATTTTTATTAAAAAAATGTTGAAAGAAGGGGAATCCCAAAAGGCAACTGCAAGATTTTGCAGTTCAAAGTTTTTTTTTTCTGTTCATTGTCTTCTTTGGTTACTCGATAGTTACTGCCAATTAGCCGACCTTGTCATGTCACTGTCAAGGCAGGAACTAATATTTTCGAGGAGTGTCGGCATTTTTTTTCATGCGGCGAGTGCACACTGGACAATTTTCACTCGAATCAGGTTTTTTATCGTACTTGTAAGAGTGAAGGACATAACGTAAATTTGCAAGGGAAGACATCTGCAGAAGGTGATCTTCTGCGAAGAATGACCATCAGAGCTAACCAGTGCTTGAGAATTGTTCTGATCTCTAGGAGAAAGGTATCTTTGGGAACCATTATTATGGGATATTTAAACAAATTTCAAAGACATCGTTCCAGAAATCTGGTTCGGTAATTCAAAAACCTGGCTTTCTTTCCGCTGAAAAGTACAATTCATGCTGTACACGCCCACTAAGGGAAGATCAGAAGTTGCTTATAAAGCTTTATCTCAAGAAACGGAATTAACTTATGGGGCGGAGATTTCTCATTTACTTTTGTGTTCTAGCAAAAAAATCGATAAAAAGTAAGTAGTAAACGCAACTAGGCCGTACTAGTGAACAAAACAAAATTAACCGGTAAACCGGGAGTGGTGCGCGGGGGGCAGGCGGATCGTTCGCCGATTGCCAGACCGGCCGCTAGATCTGGCAACTCGGACAACTAGTTTTGTGGGAGAGTTCGGTAGGAAATTTTTAAAAAATGAACTTTAGTAAAGCATCGAAACTAGCTCTGATCACAAAATAAGGAAAATAGGTGTCTGAAGCACAGTGTGGTCGATTTCCTAGGTTGTTCAGGCTTATTTTTGCAGAATTTTTAAAAGTCAAAAAATTATGGATTTCGGTAAAATTGTACTCTAGTAATTTCTTAGTTACTTTGCTGTTTTTCCCGTGTTCCGCAGGAATTCCAAGTTTGGTTTTGTCCGACTTAAGGTGCTACTTAGGTACATGCGATTTTTCTTCCAAATTTTTCCATTTTTCTAGGATCATTCTTAAAAATCGTCAAAAATCCCCCGACCTACCGCATCTACTAGGCCAATGAAATTTGAACCTACTTCCATCAATAAGTTTTCCTTTGACTTTGCACAAGGATTTTTCGAAATTTCCTGTAATTGCTGCTCACCTTGAAGGGTTCGCGAGTTGTTCTCGACAGGGTCACTACAGGTTATTTTCGCATTCCCTCTTTTGCAATTTCGTTTTCAGATTCCTAAAAATTTCTATAATTTTTCATCTAATGCGGAAAAAGTTCTCGTGTCGCCGTTAGATTGTCGAGTTTTTTCTCATTATGCACTCTAAAAGGATGCTATTGGTAAAGTTCAGAAAATTATAAAAATTATAGTTAGAGGTTACGTAATTTGACTAAAGGTTCTCACTTTGAAACGAAACGTTTCCTCCAGTGGTGTCTACTCCATCGTCCCGAACTTGCTCTTAGCTGACCGCTCATATTTAGCGAAATTAAACAGTGTCCACGTTTTTGCAGATTCGATAATTAAAACTAGGCGGAATTTATTTTTACTTATTTATTTGCAAACATGGGCCCACGCCCACGCAGACAATAGACCTGTGATAACCAAGAAAAGCGAAAAAGCAGCTTCTCATGGGAGCGGTACTTAAAAAGTCTTCGAAATAAGAAAAAAACAACGAAAAAAGAACCTAATCAAAGCAATAGAAAAAAAACGCAATCAAAAATACAGTAAAGAAGACAAACAAAAAGACAGTTTAATCACGAAAACTTTTCTTTCACAAGATTTCTGGCCATGATTCTAAATCTCTGAGGAAAAAGCTACAGCTACGTGGAGAAAACTTTTTTAAAAAGTTTTTTAAAACACTAGGAGCGGAGAAATGTGAATGTGTCTGGGTCTTAGCTGTAGGAGTTCGTAGTTTGAGACTTCCGGGACTTCCATCACGAGTTTGAAAGTTAAAAAATGTGAAAAAGTGAGAAAATTTCGAACTACATTTATTCGTAATGATTTTGTATGCTAAAATCAAATCTTTAACCTTTATTCTAGCCAAGAGGCTCTGAAGTTGAAATATTTTCTCCTGTAAACATTAAAATTAGGTAAAAATCCATAGCTCAGTCCTGTAAAACGCATAGTGAGCTTTCTTGTGGAACTATTCTGGACACTTTCTAAAAGATCAATATCCTTTTTCTTATGAGAAGAAAAACTGTTGTCACATCTCCCATAATGGGGCGAACATAGGTTTTGTATGCCCGAATTTTTTGTCCTCAAAGTTTTGCATGACTTGCACGTTCCATCCAACTTTACTATCAATTATGAGGCCCAGATCCCGAACACTCTACTTCCTCAAGCTGATGAGTACCAAGAGTATAATTGGGGAGGAGATAGTCGTCACCAATAATTAGCAATTCTGATTTCCGACTCCTAAAACTGTTATTTTGAAGAGCAGACTTTCACGTTCAGCAGCTAGGAATAACCAAGCAAAAATCGAAATTATAAGCAAACATAAATCGGAATTTTTTCGAGGTAAATATTTCTTCTGCTATCGCTTTTGATTTTCACTTCCGATTTACGAAACGTCGCTCG
The DNA here is from genome assembly GCA_000797555.1 of Oesophagostomum dentatum. NCBI lineage: Eukaryota > Metazoa > Nematoda > Chromadorea > Rhabditida > Strongylidae > Oesophagostomum > Oesophagostomum dentatum. The sequence goes on along the minus strand of KN549704.1, from coordinate 60,301 downwards.
ATGTTCTAAAAATAATGTGACATCTTAGGACATTTTTCTGCTCATCGACAAAGGTCTGCGAGTTTTATGCGTCAGTCCATCGCACGCGTCTATATACGTTAAATTGGTCAGAGTTCACGTGGCTTTCATGCGGCTCGTAAATGAATAGCAGGCTGGCGCGAAAAACTCTTGGGTCAGTGTTAGTTAGAACAGCAGTCTATCGTACATGATAAAATCGGCTTAAATGTGACGTAGTAGAATAAAATTTGTCTTGCATGCCACGTGACACTCACGTGCCCCGCAGGGTCGACAGAATTAAACACTGCACCGTTCTAGAGCTATAAGAATTTAGTTTTGTACATAGTTTTTGCCGACTCACCCCCTATATCCGAACTGAATCAGCTGAAACAACTCTACAAAAACAAGACCGACGTCGCAGACAGATTCCTCGACATTTACCCTAAAGGGACCCATTATTTCCCACTATTGTGTGCTACGACATAATCCTAATCCGATACTCACTACGAGTTTCTATTCATCTCGAGAAGAAGATGCTAAAGCAACGACTGTCAGAAGATTCAGTGTCCAGACGACTGTCGCTCTCGGCAGAACTCTTCCCAGCTCCAACTGTTCTTATCTGAGGTGTTCACGGTGTCCAAAGAGTGATTTCTAAGGAAATGTGGTTACTCGTTATTCTGAGTGCTTTTTATTCGGCGAATCACGCAACAGCTGGCACCTCGTGGAACGGTACTGTGCAAGGTAATTTTGCGTAGTTTTCCGTAATAAATTTCACTTTAAAAAGTTTCAGATGTCATATTTCATAAAAGTGAATTTAAATTCATGATACCGTTTCTTGTTTTCAACCTTGCATTTCGCTTGGTTTTTGTCGGAAATTTCCGTGCCGGCTACGTGGTCTATTTTGACTTTTAGGGAATGTTGTAGCAATATTTTTTTGTTAAATTCCAGTTGGAGTATGAGTAAATTACTTTTACGACCATGGACCGCAGAAATCTGAGAAAACCTTGTAGAATGAAACAAAGAAAAATCTACCATTTTAATTTTTAAAGAAAGGGGTTACATAGCTATTGGAAGCCAACTTTATTGCAGAAATTTTTAACAACTTTGGTCGCATCATCAGTTTGCTTTCATGCTTTTCGCAAAAATACTGTGCGAGCGAAGATACGCAGAAGATACTAGGTAGGCCCGAAAGTGCTGCACAAAATTTCACATTTTTTTCCGAACATATACAACTCCTTCATTCATACAATACTGCTCATGAAATGGGAAAAATCGACCGTCGCTCCGCCAAGCGACGGTTGCAAACGTCGCCTCGTTGGAAATACTTGGAAACTTCTGGAACTTCGCTGCAACTGCCACCTGCTGCTCGCAATACCTATGATACATTCAATCATCCGACTTTTACACAGAAATCACGATCGCGAAGCCTGCTTCAGTCAAGCTCACTGCGAAAAGTTGCGCATCATTTGCACTAAGAAGACATTTCTACTATTCTTTGCTTCGAAACTTCGAAAAATTTAGGATATGTTTGTCCTTTTTCCATCATTTCCTCCACTTTTCGTTTCAAAATCGCTACATCCCCTTGATTGCAACTCACGCTCGTGTTCGTCTGTGAGAGATCACGAGTTTCTTGCTCGCTTGTACCTCAAACGCAGGCTTTTCAGTCCCTACAAAACTTATTGAACAACTTCTTTAGCTAGTGCGAATTTCACTCACAAAAGCTTAGAGGTTCCCGTCTCAGCCCATCATACGTGGGCGGTGTGGGCGAAGTCCTCATGGTCTCCACTGAGTTAAACTTAGTTGGACACGCACCGCTGGCTGGCGCGGAGTGCTACTGGATCTCAACAGGCGGGATGACGAGCAGAGATGGTCGTAGTACTAAGACGAAGGGCGAAATTTGCAAAAAAAAAAAACTTCGAAGAATATGAATTTATGGGGACATTGGAGCATGGGCTATTTTTATACAGCTATACTTTGAAGAATATTTTATCCTCGCTACTAACAAGCCTAATTTTCTAAAATTTTCCAGCATACAAGCACTCGGACAAACCAATCGAGCTGGAGTGTGCTGATGAAGCTGCACTTGGAAACCTGTCGAAACTGCCCAAGTTTTGGCAAAAAGATGGCATGGATATCTCGAACAACACTAATATAAAATTCACTGAGAATAATGCAACTATAAAGTAAGATAAAACTTTTATCGGAAATCGTTCATTAATTATTTCGTTAATCGTTAATCGTGCTTAGGTTCACCAGCTTGGCAGAAGAGGACAGTGGGATCTACTCCTGCTGCGTGAAGTCTGCGGAGAAGAAGCCGTTCGAGTGCTTTGACCGATTTCTCAATGTTGTCAATGAAGATAGCGCTGCGGCTATGCTACTGGGCAATGGAAACAATGTCACAGAAGGTTATTTTGTCAGAATATTGTTTTCTCTGCAAGCGCTCTGATTGGTCAGTTGATGTTCCCTCAGAAGCCGACCAATCAGAGCGTGAGGACGAGATACTGGGCTAGTGCAGATAAATAAAATAGTTGTTTAGAAGCCAGGAACGCAACTGCCTGGAGCGTAATCATTGCGGAGGACCGTATGCTATATGCTCGTGAAGGCGATACCTACTTCGTGAAGATTTTTGAGGAGAATACCACGGACATCAAGTGCGAACACGATGGAGGCACTGCTCATGTTGAGACGGTAAGTACTTAATATTTCCAACTTCTTAAGGCTGTGGTATCACAGGATGTTCATAGTCACCGTAAGCAACTAGGAGATTGCGCGGCCGCACGAGTTAACGCCGGCCGCCCCTGTTCGCGATCGATATTCATCTGCACCACCTCACCCTTGCAAGCGCGTATTCTGCATTGTTTTGCATAGTCGAATTTCTAACGGTACTGCACATAAAATGTTGTCGACTTCTCCAGCCCGGCAATTACTGCAGTTGCGTACCATGCTTTTGTTGCACGTCAGCTCCATATATTTGATTTCATTTCCTCTGCTTCTATGGCCTATGACAAAATGCAATGGATTTTGAAACGAAACCATTCACCGGGGAAATCGACGCTTACTCCACCCCGAATTCCAAATTGTGTAGCTTCCCACACGCAACGCGATCGCGACGCCATCCGCAGAGCGTTTCTGTAGAATTTCCAAGTGTAGGATGCCGAATTGCCGAATCACGATCAGCTAAGGGCACATAATGAGGAGACTATTGAGCAGTAGAATCATTGATCGGCTAGTCAGCGCCATGTACCGTCGATTCACCCGGATAATGCCTCGTTCAGCGCGGTTTCGTGCAATCACGTACACTTGCGGCACGGCGAGTTGCGTCGTAACTCGTCCACGCCTAATGATAAATGGTCAGGCGTGGACGAGTTCCGAAGCAACTCGCCGTGCCGCAGCTGCTACGTGATTGCACCAAAACGCTCTAAACGAGGCACTATCTGAGTGAATCGATGGTATACGCGCGCTGAAGCTTCTTTGTCTGCACTTGACTGCAGCGATTACTTAGGTTACATTGGAAAAAACGGATGGTACAAGATGACAATTCCTCAAGGGCATGATTTCTATCTCTCCGTTTTTTTTTCTTATTTTAACTTTTTAAAGGTAAGCCACTCCCACGCAGAGTATGGTGACATCCTGTTCCATCCCTTCAACGCAACGCTGCATCCTGGCGATTACATTTGCAACTCATCATACACTCACGATAACTTGACTGATATAGTACAGGTAAATTCCACTTCAATCACATAGATCTGTCGGTTAGTGCCGCGTGCGTCGATGCGTCAGCTAACAGATCCCAGACAGCGAAAAGAAGTGTAGACTTGAAAAATCGTCAGAGTTTCAGATCACGTTCGCAGTTACGGAGTCGCCGCTGCCGAACACATTCGAGAAAGTTCTTGATCCCAGCCTTATCGCCACTTTAGTCACGCAAGCAAGCTTCGCATGGAATTTTTTCAGTATTGTTTTTGTAATTGTAGTATCTTTGTCACAATAAAATTTATTTATTTTTTAATGTCTCGTCTATGTCTGGATGAAGTCCAGAATTTTCTGTTTTTCCTCTGTCGTTATGTG
>KN549704.1:27720-41628 GCA_000797555.1 Oesophagostomum dentatum | reverse complement strand
CTTCAAGTCGAGTGTGTAGACACAGAATTCATTTAATGAAATTCGGAATTCTACTAGCGTTATGATCCTGAGCAGCCCCTCTACTCGCTGTTCATCTACAAGCAGCGCAATGTTCCGGCTATGTTATCTTTGAATGGAAATCGTAGAAATGTTCGAGGTATCGGAGCATTTTTTTGCCTTAGGGCACAAAGGAGGGGGGGGGGGACAAACAAATTTTTTAAAAATTTTTTTTAAAGAAAAAGGAATATTCTCGACTGGCTTTCCCGGTCAGATCTCCAGAAACGGGTTGCTTATTTTTTTTTTACTTACTTGTAGATAACTTTAGAAAATTCCTACCCACTGCTACCTATGTCTACACTTGCCTCGAGGGTAAACTTATGCCTAAGAACCACTCTTCCATTAATGTTTTGTTTTTCTTGCTAACCTACAAACCGCTCTCAAGATCTCTCAAGAGATTCGTCGTTTGTGTCTACACTTGTCTCGAGGGTCTTGTCTCAAAACATGCAGATAAAAACTATGCAGCTATTAAGCTTTCGATCCAAGCTAAAATTTCGTTCTTTGTAGGAGATTTCTAAAATTTATTGTCGCTACTTAGTTTTTTCTTAAAATATTTTTTGAAAATAATTTTTAGCGACAATAAATTGTGGAGCATTATCCTTTCCTCTATAAAATCATGCAAGATTAATGCATAAACGCTCGTCGGACCAGATATCATGGAAATTTTCTGCTGGCTTGCCATTTCATCTGGGGGGGGGGGGGGGGGGAGGATATACTCCTCACGAACTATAGATTCTTGTCAGCTGGTGGATTTTGGCGCAAAAAGGGACGGGACCAGGGACCAGGGGCAGGACCAATGTAGATTTGGTTACAAAATCTTTAGAGGTAAAAATCTACCGACGTTTTGAAATTATTAATAGAAACTAATTTGAAAATCTTCCCTTTTTTCAATTTTTTCCTTGCCAATTTCAATTTTTTTCAATTTCGCCTCCTCTCTCGAACCGCCGGCGTGAACTATAGTTTCTATAGATCGAACTTAGGCAGAAGATTACTAGCGATTAACTGCTCACAATCAATAACTATTTTTTAGCTTAGCCATTGCAATAGCGGTGACGCTAGGTGTTATTATACTACGCGTAGAGTATATACAGTCAGCCTAAGGTTTCAAAAATTCCAGTAACTTACCTCATCCTTATTGGCGCCGTCCTTTGCTGCGTCTTCACTCACTCCAGCTTCGACCTTAAATAGTAGCGTTTGACGATTTCGGGGTTGACATTTCCTAACGGAGTAATGATACCTACCCCTGTACTTGTAGGTCGTTTTCCTTCCCAGTAATTGTCGATACGATTCTCGATGACGGTAAGCAGTCCTGTAAATTTTCAAGGTTTCTAGCCCTTTGGAGCAGATCTTTGATGGAAATTTACCAAATGATCCGTTTTCAACTGAAAGATAGGTCATTCTGTTGATGACCTTCAGGATGGGTAGTCCAAGGAAGAAGAGAATCGAAACCCAGGGGGAGAACTGAAAGGATTAAAATTTCAAAAGAATTTTTGAGTTCTTTGGAGGGGCTCTTTGGAGAAAGGCCGTGATTTACCTACCGTAGCATTGTTTGGCATTACATCTCCGAGACCGATTGTGGTGAATGACATATAGGAGAAGTAGAGCGAATGGAACCAGTCCAGTCCAGTTCCGAGTGGACCGGAGAATGCGTCGAGATAGTAGATGAATACTGTAGATCCAGCGAGGAAGACTGGAATTTTCGGGGTAGATCAAGCTGTTTATAAGCAGAGAGAATTGAAAGAGACCAAGATGAAAAGCCAAATTTTCGATTTTTGCAAAAGCGAGGCCGTTTTCATAAAATTCCGGAAAAAATCTAATTTTTACTTAAGGGCTGAACCCACCTGTCATAATGAGAACACTGATGAGTATTGGGAGGCGGATGACCTCATTCTTCGACTCGGATTTAGTCCCGCGCCATCTTCTGCAATAGAATTTCTTTTTTGTGAATTGGCAGTTAGACAATTTTACAGTTTTTCTTTGAGTTCGACTCTTTTTTCAAAATCGAAGGCGCATAGGTTAGTTTTCTCTAATTATTCAATTTTAGAAAAGCGTCAGCGATTTTCTAGCAAGCAATTTTCCTGCCTTTTTGAAGGATTTTTGAGATGCTATTACATTCCTCATATTTTAAAGGTTACTCTCTACCGGAAGCAAGTGTAGATGCAGAAACTCCACTTCATCCAATCAAAAGAACAATACGGATTAACCAGTACCTAAGAGACCAGGCCTCGACGCTACGCACTACTGCGCAGCGCGGTCTCCTCAGAAAAATATGGAAAAGTAGGGTTAGCACAGACCCGATTACGTTTTCATACTCGAGTAAAACAGGAGCTACTTTAGATGAAATGTAGTAATAAAAGGGAAATTTCTTCTATTAGCCGAAGTAAGGATGAATTGTTAGGTTCTAGCAAGGATTTTTTTTTATAGAATTTTCGAGATATTTTCACCTTCATTATGCATATGCTGCTTTTCGCGGACTATGACTAGTGAAGTGGGCGTGGCTAGCCTCCCCCCTCTAAGGGGATGCCGCGCGTGTCCAAGCAGGTTAAAACACGAAGAACTAGCGTAACGTTGACCCGTTCTTTTCGTTTCGACACTCTTCCATGCTTTCCATGTTGCTGTGAATTCCCTTTGTAGTCTAAAACAAGTTTGGCCCCGCCCACCCCACTAGACATAATCCGCGAAAAGGAGAGTATATTTCTAGGTTACTCTCTAGCATAAGCAAATGTAGATGCAGGATAATGGTCGCTATTTTTTTTCGTTCACATTCTAGCTTTCCTCAGGGTTAGGCGCGGATTTTCTGCATCTACACTCGTGTTGAGGGGGAAAATCCGAAGTTGTGCATAGAGCAGTGTATTATACAACCTTTACATGTATTTCGAAGTAGTAATTTCGCATTTTCTTTGGTATTTTTTAGATTCAAATATCCAAAGCGCATTATTTAAGTAAAATACCTATATCTGAGGAGCATCCTGGCATAGACCCTTGTGACGGCGAGCAGACCCCACTGCCCAAGGTCACGAACCACCACCAGAGTCACGGGCACGAATATGAATCCGTAAATGATGACGAACCACTGGCCGGCTCGGGTTTCGGGAGCGATTGAGCCTAGAAATACAGACTTTTACATCGAAGAGAACTGGAAATTTTTAAGCTTTGCAGAATTTTCTAAATTCTTACCGTAACCCGTCGTGGTGTAGACATTCATAGCAAAGAAGAAGCTGCTCGCATATGTCCATTTATAGTTGTTTTCTGGGTCAGAGGAACGGTAGAACGTCGACCATTTGTAGGTTCCTTCAACGTCGAGCATTTCTACGTAAGCGGCCTGAAAATTGCTATGAAATTTTGATAGAACAGGGGCAATCATTATTTCTTTGGCTGCTTTTAAAAAATCCGCTTAAATTGAACTTGTTCTAAATATTTTAAGGCATTTTTTAAATGTTTTTCCATAAATATTGTTAGAAAATGCACAGTTTCAAAGTAGAAATTTATTAGTTTTCTACCTCTTTTTGCTGTTTTTCTTCAATTTCGGCCATTTTTCCTCGGTTTTACCTTTATGTGCTGTATTTTTATTGGATTCTTATGTAGTAGGTGACGCCATTAAGGTGAAATCCTTACCTTAACGTCCTCTACCAGCTCCTCCTCGGTCTTGTTATCCGCTACTGCATTTAGATGGTCCGCAAGCTTTTGTATCCTGTCATCGAGCTTCTCCTTCCTCTCAGCCACGACCTAAAATTACAATTTGTGAATTTTTCGCGTTTCCTGCAAAATTCCAGAAAAAAACCTTTAATATAGGAGTTTCAAAATCACTTACTACTCGCTCATGAGGTGTTTCCAAATAGTAGAACACCACAGCTCCAAGCATTGTATAGGCAGCAAGGATAGTTAAGAGGATGATATGGCTGAGCCCAATCTTCTTGTGAAGATGTGACATCCAGTAGAAGGAGTTGGTAAACCCTGAGAAGCTGACGATTTTGGCCGAAAATTTTGATCTTTTAGAAGAATTTCTTACTTCTTTCCGTAGAAGTTGGAGTAGGCATTACTGGTGCCGAAGGTTGAAGATTTGAGGTTTGCCTCTCAATCATAGCGAGTGTGCCTTGGCGTGGGTGGAGGTGGTGTTCTGGAACGTTCTTTATTTAATAGCAAAACTATGTATTATGGGTAGAACACCGGGAATTTTGAAGGAATTACCAATTTTTTAAAAAAATTTTCAAATTTGCTTTGTGGCTATCAGATTCCTTTTTTCTACAAAGTTTTCGAGGTTAGAATTTAAAATATCTCAGTTTTTAAACATAACTTAGTTTATTTCTCTATTTCTGGACTAAATTTAGGTGGTTTAGAGTCTTAGTAACATGATCTTTTCTACTTTGTATACTGTACCAGCAGGACAAGTGTAGATGCAAAAACTCGGGCGAGCGGATGCGCGCGTAAATGACGCACGTGAAAACGGCGAATCAGACCAATACACCGCCTGATTATGCTCTAAGCAGGCGTTCTTACCGACTGCGCTCTGAGAATTCAGTTCCTATACTTATCTTGCTGATGTAACACCGTTTTTATTTTCTAGTGATCCTGGAGACAAGTGTGGACACAGAAAACTAGAATCTGCATGCAGGCATGAAGGGGTGAGTGAGCTGGCACTGAGCTGGGAATTACACGTTATGTTCTCTTTGTCGTGACTACGTGAGTTGAGTGAACCCGAAACCGGCACGCTTCCAAAACGGTTTAAAACAACGAGAGCACCCTAATTTTGGTCACTTTCGCATGCTGCCCTGGCCTCGCCCACCCCACTGGTCTTAGTCTGCGAAAGAGGAGGGAATAGAATGCAGTCAGGTGTGCAAGGTATGCAATTACACGAATCAGGAGACGGATAATCTCTAGATTAACCGTAGTGCAGGATCGATGATGAGCGAGTATTGTCAAACGCTGGTGGAATCATCGATCCTGTCCAGTGTGTGACCTAGAGACCGCCCGTTTTCCTAATCCGTGTAATCACATATCGCACTACTTTTCATTGTCTTTTTATTCCGACTGTGCGTCTACGCAAACGGGAGATTTATTTTCGAGAACGAGAGTTTTCTATTTCGCCGTGCGCTTTCTATTGGAATCAACTAACCGCCTTGTAGGCGAGAACATGGAAGAGACTTTCAGTTCTACTCATACCCAGGAGTTATAGCGCTCTAATTAGCGTGGAAAGCTAGTTGGACAACTGGTCCATGAAATCGCGGACGAGTCTTCTGGAGCGATTTTCTTGGTCAGGAATGAGTTTCGTGGAATTTGAACCTCATCCATTTTTCGAGTTTCTCTTTCAGGATCCATTGGGAACTCAGAAGGCGTTCCGAGCATGGGTGCTGCTTTTAATGTGCTTATCCTCTAAAAGGATATTGATTGCTTTGTGGCCGTAAAATTAGTGTCTCAAGCAGAATCTCTGCATATATGCTTAACGTCAGAACAGCTTACCCACAATGAGTTTTGAAAACTTGAAAAGTTTAGCTAAGAGGTTATTTATACTTCGACGGATCCGTCACCGACCCAATATACCCTATGTTGAAGGAAACGGCCATGACGGATGTGCGTTAAGCGGCAACGCGGTACGATCCGACATCGCTCAAAGCGTTAATCGGAACGTGCATTTCTCAAAAAAGCAAAACCAGACGAAGGGAGAAGCAGCAGTGAATTCGCGAGAAGCAAAAAATGCTCTGCAAACTCGTCGACAACCATTCACAGTCATAAATTTCACATGTGAAAACCACTCCATAGCCAGACAGATTGAAGGACCCGTCCAAGTATGGGTAGCCCTAAGAATACCAAACTAGTTTGTAAACTTTTTTTTAGAATCTTTTAGTGGAACCATGCAAGTAATGGAAGCGCAGCATAGGGAAATGAATACGCATAGTTAAAAAAGTAAATCAGACTGCAAATTTCCCCTCTTATTTTCATAAATTTAGTTTTTTTTTCGAAACTTTCATCTAAGACTCTGCTTTAAGCTTACGTAAATGGACGATTTGACGTTTTTTTCTCCAAAAATATACTTTTTAGAACCAATTTTATTTTCGATTTAACGGTAAAAAGGGTTTAAGCTAGTCATAGGATCTGAATTTTGATTAAATCTTAAAGAAAAACTTCACCCACCTGATTTCCGATTCTTCTCATAGCCATACGTCAGCTGATCATCTCCGGGCTCTTTGGGCTTGTCGTCCGCAGCATTTCCCACGGCGCTGGTCCCAGCAAGGTCCTGACCGCTTAGTACAGATCTCTGGATGTCCTCGTGGGTTACCGAGTTGACCCTGCTCCTTGTCATACTGTAATATTAGATGTTTTCTTTAGGTATACCTAAGCAAAAATATGGTATGTACAACGAAGCGGGCATAGATTCTGAATTTTTTAAAAAATATTGGTGAGGTTTGCACTGGAGTAATTTGTGGAAATATTGGTGACCTGGACAACTCTGCTGGAGCGACTTGGATGAAATAGTGTGAGGGATGGGGAGACGCAGGAAGCGACACGGTTGTCTGCGATGTCTGGACATGTTTAGGGGTGTATAAATAAATGTTCTTGTGGCAACTTAAATTGAAAAATATGAAATTTTTGATGGAAATCGAATAATTTTTTAAAAAATTGATTTGCAGCTTTACAAAAATAATTAAAAGGTTGTTCGAGGATATTTTTAACGTTATATAGTCTCCATGAAAGGGTTTCCAGGCATAATTGCAGAGGAAACAAAGAAATTCTGAAAGATAATAAGAAATTAGTTAGAATACGGAACTTTTCAACTCTAATTGGCTAGATCAACATTGCCAGCGCAATTCCTTCGCTTTGTGTTTTGTTTATATAACCTAGAGTAGGCGGTGCTTGACCCGTAGTAGGTATGGCAGCGCGCTACCGTCCGAAGATCTTCCTATCACTTGATACGGGCAGTAGGTCTCTGAGAAACAGGAACCAGTCTGAGAGAACATTCATCGGGAATGTCCTCGGTGCGAGAAACAGGTGTGAATTTCGTAAAAAATGGTCTTTTACCATTTTTTGAACGTCTACAAAGGCTGAAAATACCTCTCACAAATCATTTCCGTAATTATAATAGTTAAAGTAAAGATATTTGCGAAATTTTTGCATTTTCTAAAAGTTTACGGCAATATGCTGTGGTAACGTTCGCAGTAAGGAAAGCAAGTAGTTTCAGAGGTTCAGTTATAAATATAAACAAGTAAACAACAAGAAGTCACTTCTTAAACTCATTTCACATGAATCATCCTTCCCGCTGACATGTCCTTATATTCCACGCGTCACTGTGTTGTTCTTGTCGAGTACACGTGAAAACCTCATGACCGCTAGCATTTTAAACCCAACTGGACACGCGCTGGAGACCAAGGCGGGCAAACTTTGGCTAGTTTATTATTAAGAAAAAATGATTTGCATAAAGGCAACCTACATGATCTGACTGTCCTGTTCTTGCCTATGTAAAGTACCCAAATCCAGAGTCTTTTTTTACCCAAGGTCATTAACTGTTGTAGGGGACCTCGCTCTCGCTTGGACTTGTATTTACGTTTGACGGAAACTTCGCTTTTTGTTTTGAGCAGAAAAAAATGGACAATTTCTCTGAAAGAGTTGTAGGATATGTCCATCTTCGGACTTTTTAGCAGAATGGTTTTTGCTTGCTTTAGATAGCGCATCGGTTTACAATATGCTGTGGTCTGTGGTTGTTTTACATCCACTCTATTCTCTATTTTCACGATAAAGTAAAGTTAGTTGGGAGAAAATGGACGAGATATACCCGACATGATCATTAAAGTTATAAAGAAATACGCCAAAAATTTAGAAACAGGTAGTTGACTGAAAGAACATGAGCAAGAATGCTTCCAGAACTCCGGTCTAAGCTCCGTGTTTAGATCGAAAAATGGGCTTAGATAGTGTACGAAATTTTTGTTGACAGAATATCTAAAAGGGCCGAAGTTAGAATGTCTTGAGTAGCTGCTATTAGAATTTTTTTTTGGAAATGCTGGCTATATCCTGTAAATTTCCTAGATCATGAATTGCCCGACGTCTTACCACAGATGCACATAATGCTGACCCAGCTGATTCTAATGATATTCTTGTTTTAGATAGATTTTAACCGGGAACAACCCAACATCCGACAGTAAGATTTGCTCTGGTTTCCTTGAAAAAAAACAACTTTCGCAGGGAAGTGTGCCTATGGTGCGAACCCACTAGAAGAGATGTATTGCGGAAATATCAGAGGAAATACATCTACCTACTCGCTGGTATTTGCTTCCAGCAAGTTTAATAATTTGAGAACGCTCTGCTGCGACCTTTGCAGTCTGCTACGTAGAGGCATAAAAATTTTACGCATTGTCCGCATGACGTTTCTACGCTTGCATTTCCTTTTAAGGAGTGCAGAGCAAATTTGATGGATTGTTCGTGACATCCTATGCTGAGATCTGGTCCACTATGCGAGTATCAGCAGGGTCGGCTGGATTAGAGTCGGTACAATACCTTGTTGGACTTTTTCATAACCACATTTATAACACTTTTCCATGTTTTTCTTTGCTATAGTTTTATCAGTGCATTTCTATATTGTGGTACCACGTTTTTAACATAAGTACCGAGGCATAATGTTTAAAGGCAGCACCCACGCTGAGAACGGATTTCGAGTTTCAGGTAGCTTATGAACCCTCGGTGACTGAGTAGCCAAAAACCAAAGTGAGAGCACCGGTAAGCCACTCGCCACCGAGGAAACGGCCGAAACGCCGATGAACCCGGTAGACTGGTTAGGTTACGAGGGATGTGGGATGACTTGTCTCGTCAGTGTGCTTCATACACTAGTTAGAACGCTATAACCACTGAGAATGAATGGAGTTGTACGAGTCTTTAATGTCCATGAGCTTGAGGCGGTAGGTGGCCCCAACAGGAGGCGCGCGGAGGAGTAGAAAACTCGTCCGCGAAATCGTGGACGAGTTTTCTGGGGCGGTTTTCTCGGTCAAGAATGAGTTTTGAGCCAAGACATTTGAACCTTAACCCATTTTTGAGTTCGTTTTTCGGAATCCATCGAGAATTCAGAAGGCGTTCTTGGAGTGGGTGCTGCCTTTAAGAAATTCGCTACAAAAAGATGTAGAGAGGATGGCGCATTAGAGTAATTCCTGCTGCCCAAGACTACATTTTGGAAACTTTTCGTTGATTCGTTAAATCGAAAAAATACTTCAGTCCTTAGCTCACTATTCCGTTTTGTTCTGAAATTTGGAAGCACTAGGTCCAATCCGTTCTGAAATAGCGCTAGTTTTTCGAGTCGTTAACGATTTAACGAGTTGCTGAGATATTTGTAACATATAATCCTGACGGTGCTGCCTATAAAACACCTACAACAGGATGATTTAGCTATCAGTTAGGTTCTCATTACTAGAAAAACCAGTTTTTTCGATAATGGAGAGTTTGAGATGCTGATCTGCCTTCTTTGGCTGCATAGTAGAAGTCCCCTTGGCAATAACTCGTTTGAAAAAAAGGCAAGATATCTCAACTATTCTGCAGGCGGGACCCATAACAATAGTATGACGCTATGTGACCGTAATCACAGATATTTACCTTTTTCGTGCAGGAGCCTACGTAGTTGAACTCGGTGCGAATAGACGAACAACGCTATGATGTGATCGGAAGAGGAACTGGTTCAGACGGGGGCAGCCCGTCGCTGTCGGCCGATTGACGTAATGCGGCTACGGCTACCGTAACCCGGCGGTTTTATTGCGCAAAGACAAGTAGTTTTATCGCTTTACACTGCTGATAATGGTGATCACAGAGTTAGTAGAGTCGAATCCAGTTGGCTTTGTTTATTTGTTTACAACTATGGGCGCTGATAGGGACGGGTGCATTATGTATGAAGAGGGGGAGGGTGGGTGGGTCTGTACAAACTGGTACTTGCTGGAGGTAGAAGTTCTGGTGCACCTAGACTGTGATATGTTGAAATGAAAAATAAAACAAACCTGCAATCGGTATAATTCTATGGGGTCAACAGTATAACTGTGTGCTGCAGAAAAAAAAACATTTGTTTCATTTTAGTTGTATAATAAGCCTGTCAAACCATTCTTTGAGGTTTAGGGTATTTTAGTATAGACATCCCATAAAAGAGGCTTATCAAAGACACGAGAACTATTTTTTATTTATTATTACATGGAAATAACCATGTGAAGCTTATAAAGTATACATACACATGAAAAAGAATACATACAAATATAACAATATTAACATAAATATTCTATTAATGTTATATACAATCCATCGAGGTTACACTGTTTAGGGATATATCCAGCTAGAAAGTAAACATCCAAAGTTATAGGTACAGTTCTCAAGGAAATGTTTGAAGTTATCTGATTTTAATGGGATGTATCGCTTGGCTGTATCAGTGTGTATAGGTCCAGTACGATTAATGAAGAAGTGGTTTCTGACAGATTTTTTGGCTTTGCTATAAGCGACTTTCTCTTTTGCTCCTATATTGTTTGATGCACGTGTAGTAAAGAAACTGCTGCTATTAATTTTGATTTGACCGAATAAAATTTTATGAAACATGACCAAGTCATAAATTTTGCGCCTTTTTGATAGAGGTTGGAGGCCGTATAGTTTGTTCCTTTCGGTATTGTTTGGTGTAGCGTAATTATATCCATTTAAGCGCATGAACAATTTTCCAGTAAAGCTGATGTCCTTAATCTAATAGTTTTAGTGTCCTTAATCCTAATTTAACTATGTGCGATACTCAGCAGTACCAGGCCATGTATTAACTCCCGCTGCAGTTCATCCTTTTACAAGATTTCAGGCTGAACAACGGAGCTTTTTCCTTTTCAACCTTATGTGTCCGTCTAAGGTAAACTAGTTCCGAAGCTCAATAGATTATCATGGAAGTTAGATAAACTCGACGGCAGAAAGCATGGAAATCTTTTAAGTGAAAATGTCACCGCATTAATTACGAAGGTGTTGCTTTTTTCGATTTTTTTTTGAAATCGAACTAGATATTTTTCTTCTGTTCTTATTTTTTGAGAGATGTGTAGTCCTAAGAATATTTTCGTGTCGAGATATCTCAAGCTTTGGCAGTTTTGAAGTAAAGCCAAGCGAAATGTCCAACGACGTTTTATAGACAACATTTCACTAAGTTCACGGGTTTCGCTGGTTATTTTTGAAGTCATTTTACTCCTATCGATCACTGTGGAACAAAAGAAACGGTTAACAGCGTTCTTGAAATTCTAGAGCAAATATTTCATCCTATTTACGATACACTTCTTAGCTTTTGAGATTTCTGTGGTATCAACAGCTAAAACTCACGTAACTAACAAGAGAAAGTTATGAACTTACTGTGAATCTCCGAAACGAGACCGATACGGTTTTATAGCAAATTTAATGGCGATTCAGAATCCGCACTTTGTTTTTGCAGAACACCTAGCGTAGCAACTGCTCGGAAATCGGCCGCCTACCGAGAACATGGTAGTTTTTTGCACGAATGAAGCAGAATAATGGCATTATGGCATGCTTCTTTAGAAAAGCCTACCATCTGCCACCTAAGCTACTTTTTATGGTATGGAACGCGCGAAAAAACTTATTTTCTCAGTGGATGCCCGATTTCCGGGCAATGCGGCCGGCTTTTAGTAAGTAGTTTGCAAAAAGAAATTGCGGGTTCTGAATCGCCATCAAATTTGCTACAAAATCGTTTAGGTCTCGCTTTGAAGATCGACGGTAAGTTCGCAACCTTCTCTTGTAAATAGCCGGAAGTGGTTTTCTTTACTTAGATGCACTACCTTTTATTTTTTTTTGAAGTTATTCTTATTATTTAGACCCATCTTTTTTCAAACGTTACCGAAATAAGGCTCAGTTGAAAAGAAATTGCAGTGTAGGCTTGGCAGATTGATGGTATTCTTTCATTAGGAGCTCAAGGTAGCTGATTTCCGTCATTTATCTTAGCTTTTTCTGCACTATCTCATCATCCATTTTTATGTCTGGAAATGAGACTTTTTTATATAAAACATCTTATACACGCGATATAAAATCCTAGCACCATTTGAGAGCAACAACGATTATTATTATACAAATATTGGCAGTATAACTCAAAAATACAATCGATTTGAAGATTACTAACTTGTATTTCATAGCTTAAAATAGAACTAAGCGACATTTTCTGAGATTCTATAATCACGAGATGAATTCGTCAGTTACACTTGATGTACCATCTGCGGCATACCCGTTGTCTATGTTGCGAAGAATACCGTATGCTTGCTGAAAGATTCTTGAATAGGGAGCATTCGAGCAAGTTTTAAAACATTTTAAAATATTTGTGTTTTTTTAAAGGCCGGTACAATTTCTTCACAGTAATCGCATTAACTGGAACTATTACTTTGAGCTTACCTACCTCTGGGAGGAAAACGCTTTGAACTGCCAGTGAGTCGTAAATGTACATTTTGAAGTTTTTTTTAAATCTTCGCTCATCATTTCAAGCTAGGGCAGGTGAGCTTAGGGCGACATTTGTAGTGGTAAGGAGATCAGTTTCTAAGTCTAATGACTTAGCCAAGAATTTCATGCATACTAGTGCTTCAGCAGGTCAAGTTCCATAAGCGGTGTGAAGGTTCTTGAAAGATAGATGAATGGGCAGTAGTGGGGTTTATTTATTTGTTTGTTTATCTATTTATTTGCCTATTTTTTTTTATTTCTTGATATGCAATTTAACGCATGTAACAAACAGCTTTACAAAGTACCTTAAAAGTGTAAGGATACTGATAAATTGACCAGCTTAAATGAGGGGAAATAAACTGAGAAATGGAGAAAAAAAGTAGGTTTTTTTTCACAGAAAAAGGGTACGTACGTTGCCAAATGCCCTTTTTATATTCCTTACGATTCCTATGACTTAAAGTATTTTAGGTAGTAAACATGTGCGCAAGAGTATGCGGGTATGCACTTATTGTCTGGCTAATACTGCTGACCTCGATCTGACAGAATGGACTTCTGATAGTTAACATGGAGAAGATCTTCCAAACGGAGAGAGAGAGAGAAAAAAAGAAACATGGATAACTCTGCGCTTTACTCATAAAGTTGTGGTAAATCTATTATGTCGATGAGTGTAGAGGAGAGCTAAGCATCCTACCGGCAGGGTTGTATTTGTGACAGTAATTTTCTTTTAGATAAAGTTAAACTGCTAAATTTGAGATTATCGCTGTGATCTCCTTGTGTCGCAGAAGAAACTCGCTTCTCAGCTATTCCTTCCGCAAAATTCCAGAAAGTTCCTAGAACTCATGGAATGTCGCAGACTTTGTAGGACTTGACCACGTCTTATTCTAAAAAAGAAGTTTTCGAGAGGATTTTTCTAACATTGCCGTGTATGTCCTTTTCCAATACGCTGGATCGGTTTGCAATTTGACATCTTCGCTCTCATGAGCCACTTATTTCCCACCAAAATTTATTCAAACATCGAGATCTCTACGCTATTTGACATATAAATTTTCTGAGGTCCATCTCTTTTGCTAGAAATTACTCGGGGTTGGTTTTCCACAGTTCTTTTGCCGTTAACCTATACTTTATGTACATGCGTTTACTTTTGAAGCAATTTTCAAAATCCCGGGAAAATTAAATTTTTTTCTGTTAGGCTTTCTCTGAGATTGCGCCGGTGTAAAAAAACAGGAACGTAGTCTTACCGTAACATATTGTTTCATTGCCTCCAAAGTGATCTTCTGTTGAGGGTCGTGCGCAGCCTCAGTTACTCGCTGTGCAAGCTTTTTAATAGTGCTTTCCAGCTTCTCACGCCTTTGTTCAGTCTTCTGGAAAAACTTCATTAATTAATATTTTGAAAGAAATTTTGAAGAATCGTTGAAGCAACTTACTTCTTGTTGCTTTGCATAG
>KN549702.1:13217-27919 GCA_000797555.1 Oesophagostomum dentatum | reverse complement strand
GTAATCTTTTGCAAAATCTCTACTTATATCTTTATATCTTGAATGCACTTTAAGTTATGATATTCAACTCCCAGAGCAATAACTTTTTTTTCTGCTTTTCGTAAAGTGTCCATAACTTAGTCCACTTTTGTAACTTCTTCAATTATCTTCTTTGGACGTCTATACTAATCGACTCCTCGGCTACTACATCATTTAACGTAATAGGGTGAAACTTGCACTTTTTCCTCCTCACAAATCGCGTTTTACGTCTGTCCCGAAATGTGTTTATGTCCTGATTCCGGGTAGTTTTTTTTACACATCGCTCGTGCGCGGTTTCTCGTGAATTGGGTGGTTCAGGATGCTTGGGAAGCAGTTTCGGCTGCTCTGGTGGTTAGCCATTTTGGCGACTGCCTCGGCTGCGAAACGAAAGCATCGTCAGACATGTAAGTTTTCGTTCCCACGATTTTCTTCATACTTTCCCACCATTATTAGCTCTTTGTTTTTGGTATCTCCTGCTGTGTTTACTCCATTGTAGAGTAAACAACTTACCAACCATTAACTCCTAACCTAATTTGCATCCTCTCCCTCAAATTTCTTCCTACTTTCTCCCTCCATTAAAAGGGCTCCGTTCCCAGGTTCAGACTGTCCGGCAAGACCACAACTATACGTATGGACGACGACTTAGTGACTAGCGCTGTTTGCATATGCTATTAAAACACCTCGACGTGCCCATTTCGCTTTTTATGGTGTTGACAGATTGTTCGCATCATATCTTCCTCATGTACTGTTCTACATAACAAAGCGATTATCTGCCTGGACCTTCAGACCGATTTGTTTATCGATATTGACAGCCAATAGTAAAGTAATAGGTATGATTGCGGCGGCAGATCGCATTGACCTGGTGCGCGAAAGATTCGGGTTATCTCGGCGGTTGATCAATGAGGACCTGGCAGCCTAAGTCTGAGGCTATGCTCACAATTATCATAGTTACTTGGTTCAAAGACGTGAAAATGACAAGCGTGGTGCTCTTGATCTTGGCTATGTCGCCTCGAATCATGACAGGGAGAACGCTTAGGCAACGAGAAACAAAGAGAAACCCCTTTTATTTTTGAGGATGCACATCTTTAGAGGAAATCTGTAATTATCATTACAGTACAGACCATATCTGAAGATGCGATCTACCAGTTACTTTTGAAAAGGTCAAGTAAGGAGAATGATGAAGTCTTACCCCCTTTCACGGATAGTTGGATACAACAAGACCTTTTAGAAGCGTACAAAATATGCAGAGTTTGAAACTAAGGAGCATTCCATTAATCTCCAAGCTCCTTCTTTTCTCAACTTGGCCATTTTGATACAGTCTAAGTTTCAAGTGGAATTTCTACAACAGAACCGGACCTGACATTTTGACCACCCCGTAGGTGGGAAGCTCGGAACCAGGGACTTCCCGAACTTATTACCTATTATCCAAACGAGCCGGAAATCTTGCACGATCTATCCTTCCATCACTCTCTAACGAGCCGAAGTTCGGGGGTATTCCACCTATGACCGCATCCCCAGTGGCCTAAAAGACCTAGTAGTTTTCGGTCGAAAGCGGAGGCCAGATTCTATGGTAGTGTTCTACTGAAACTATTGTTTTGTTGTCAATCTACTTTTTCAGAATACTTTATTTGAGTTTGAGCCAGTCTTTTGATGTTAAACTTTTAAACTCTGCTATTCTCCGGTATACCCTAGCCTAAAATAAGCGTTTTCATCATCCTTTAGCGCGAAAAAATGTACTCAAATTACTTTTTTTTCGAGCTAAACTGTTAATCTACTTTCTACCCGCTATGTTTTGACGTGTGCTGGTATATTCTTTAATAAAATGCACACAATATATTGGTTAGAAAAACCACTTTCTACTTTAATGCAAAACTACGTGTCCCCATTTGTACTCACGTACGCGGCGTCATTCCAAAATATTGGGATTATATTTCCTTCTACTCTGCTACCGGAATTTCGGATCACATAAGGACTTGAATTTTGTTTATCATATTCTCAAAAAACTAGTCGATTCCCGTCAAAATCGCTTCTACCTTAAAATCACAAAATCGGAATTGTGATTATAATGTTGCTTCGATTTGGCTACGTATTGATTGATTTCATTTCATACGCTTTAGATGTATTGATTTATATACAGTATTTACACCGAAGGCCCACTCCATGGCTACAATGAAAACCTTCCAAAATCCTGAGTTTTCTGGTCCGTAGTTCCGGAGGGGCGGGTAAATTTTTCGAAATACACTGTGCAAAGGCGCTCACCTGGGTAGCCTTTCGTGCTTCTGTATGGGCGAAGTATCTAGCACCATCTTTTCACAATAAGTGAAGTTGACAAGTCGGTGCAAAGTTGTAGGTTGTGCAGTAACAGAAATCGTTAGCCGTGGCGCAAAATTCCACTGAAGACCATTTCTTGACAGTAACGGCTGGCCATCATTAAGCGCTACTGCTAATTTAGAGACGCCTTTTTTCTCTGATTTGTGTAAATACGCTTAGCTTTGAACCGACTGATCAGCTCCACTATAGGGTAAGTGAAACGGTGTATTTCGCCTCAAGACAACACAAACACACGGTGATTTTCAACGAATATAATGTAGGAGGAGTGCAACCAGCGATAGGGAGAGTTCTTACCCGGAAAGTGTACCAGTTGATGGAGCGAATAACGAACGGCACCATCACAATGCCATTGGCATTGGTTAAACTTAAAAAATCCAAAGTGTGAAGACGCCAGTTTTCTAAACGGGGTTATGACGGCGCAAAATTCATTTAACTTTACTCAAATCTACCAAAAATGGAGGCTTTCTTTTTTTAAAGAAACAGGGTTTCAGCTCGAAAGCTTCTGTAAATGATTGTACTGCTGAGACGGTGTATCAGAGAGCGTACTTGTGGAAAACGCCCGATTTCTGATAATTTCGAAGTAAAATTGAATGACTTATATGATGTCATTACTACCGACCAGCAGAAATTTACGCCTTAGCACTCTGACATTTTTCTGATAACGCCGTCGTCCATGAAATGATGTTGTTCTCTTTCGTTATCATTGAACCAAGTTGGTATAGTTCTCTGCTTAGGTGGACAATATCCCCCGTTTTTGCTATAAGATTGGACATTACTGGATCGTGATATTTCGATTATTCTCTTCTACCCATTTTCCCAAAAGTTCACCAATGTGGTGTCACCTTTTGACGAGTTCTGGCTTTCGTACAACGTATTAGCAGTAGTATCCGATGCCAGGCTGGCTGCGGCTACTGTGAGAAGGATGTTTTGCCTAGGCGGCTGAGAATTCGCGCGTTGGGGCGTTATCAAGGTTGTTCGCTGGGGAATTTTCGTGAATGATTAGAGGGCGACTTCACAGTGTCTGTGCCGATAAAACTGCCCGCAGTGATCATCGCGCATTCATAAACTTTACTGGGGCAGAATGAGCGTGCACAAGCAAAAATTAGTTCAAGTTCACTGCAATTTCTTCAAGTGTACAACGCACTGATCCTCGTTTGTTTCAGACCAAGATATCGATCAGGAAGGAGCCAGCGGTAAGTGCCCGATTTGTTGTCACCTTTCGAATCGCTTATTGCAATTGATTCGCTTGTTTATCACACGGTCCATGTGCCTTAGCATCTATCGTAAACCTGTTGATTAATGGCCGACGTGTGCGCACCCCCGGCGGATGGTCGGGTTGGGCCCCGCCGTCGGGCGCACGGTCGGGGGGCTGCCGGTTTGTTGCACTTGGACCGCTTTCCGCGTTAGCGGTGGTGTCGATGCGACCGCGAATGTGTCACTTTATGCATTGTGGTATTTCCTGAAAAAAGGGAACGGATTTGAAGGACGAGCGCGTTCGCGTTTGCGGGCCCAATTACGCTGACCGCTGCGGTTGCGATTGCAATAATCGCCGTCAAGTGTAGGACGACAAAAAGTGCGCTACAGATAAGGTTAATGGTGGTATCGCACGCTTTTTGCGTAGAGTGATCATGGACGAGATTTGAGCCTAAAAATGTTGGAATACTTTGATTTTGAGGATTGTTGCGGAGTATCACCAGCGAATACACCCCCAGTCTATAGATACAAATAAATGGGTGTTTCAGTTTAAAAGAATACAGATGGAGCAAACCCTACTAGCTAGACACCTCTAGACACCTGGCACTTACTAGGACTAAGCTTATCTTTTGAAATATCCCAAGTAAGGGGTCCTCCACGTGCCCACTGCATCACTTCAAAAATACCCAGTAAAGACTGCAGATGGAAAACTCTCCTATGCTTATATGTATAGGCGAAACATTCAGAATCACCTGCGCCTACAGTAAATCGAATGAGAAATGTTCCCCTGGGTAACTATGCCATGCTTTTTACAACAGGAATAGTCAGCGTTATTCTCTTACCCAGTGTATGATAATAAGTGTCTGCCTGAGTCTATACCCAAAACATCTTGATAAACCAGTAATATGAAAGATGTGGCTATAAGTCACCGAAATTGCTACAGTAACAACAGTTATTTCTGCCAGCTTCATATTTCTGATTTCTACATTTTCTAGAAGCTCCTTTGAATAGAGCCATGAAAGTAGGGGGGGGGGGCGAAATAATGAGGATTTTTAGCTTCTTGAAAACTCATCTAGCGAAATATCTGAGGTAAAAATGGTTGGAAACTGGATTATAAAAGTTGAAATTGCTCTTGTTGTTGTTACAACTTGTTCCTATGGCTACTATTGCTATTTATTTCTAGGACGCATGCTTGAAATTTTGACTCATTACGTCAGTT
This sequence comes from Oesophagostomum dentatum, assembly GCA_000797555.1. Classification (NCBI taxonomy): domain Eukaryota; kingdom Metazoa; phylum Nematoda; class Chromadorea; order Rhabditida; family Strongylidae; genus Oesophagostomum; species Oesophagostomum dentatum. Next base: position 23,157 of record KN549702.1, on the reverse strand, counting down.
TAGCTTACGATTAGTACAAAAGGGTATACGAAACAGCTTACACAGCGACTTAAAGGTAGCACCCACGGGAAAGATCGACTTTAAATTTTGAGATTTTTTGTATTTTCTCTACCCTAGCCATATGTTTTCTCCAAAACAAAAGCTAGAAAGCACAAAAGCTGAAACTTACCGAGAAAATGCCGAAAACGTGCTTGTCATGCTTGTCCAAATTACTAGGGTGAGTGGACGAGTTATGTCGTCCGCTCAGGTCGACATGCAAATCTGTGGACAACTCGTTCGCTCTCCCCGTAACTTGGACAAGCGCGGCAAGCACGGTTTTAGCAATATCTCGGTGAGTTTTAACTTTTGCACTTTCTAACCTTGGCTTTTAACAAAAAGTTTGCCTGGGGTGCAAAAAATGCAAAAACCTCAAATTCGGTTTTTTTTCATGGGTGCTGCCTTTAATACACCCACAGATTGGCGGTTTCTTAGATTTCGGCTTTGAACGAATACATTGCCTATATTCGGTTTATTAAGTCGCACACGTACCCAAACCATTTATCGCAAGCCTCGGTTTCCACTCGTAGGTCAAGAAGGCATGATACTTCAGAGTGTTTTTATTGTCACGCCAAATAAGTTGAGGAATCTGAAACTTACGTTTATAGCCTGTCTTGCGGTGTAAAAGCAAAAACTCCAGAAAATTCTAACCAGTTGAATTAATGTTAAGCTTATAGTCTACTAGAGGTCTTTCTTTCATATAATACTTCAAAAACAGTAGTTAATTACCTGCCGCTTTCTCTTCTGTTACTTATTCACATTTCGGCTTCTTTCCGCTCTCCTATGAATTTCGTTCCCAAATGGCAGCTAGAATAGTTAAAAGCGTCAGAATAAAGTACTAGACTTATAGTAGAGTAGAGTGACATGAAGTACTGGCACTTGTAGATTGAAGCGGTAATAACGAGTCTTATTCTATCAGGTTCTGATGCTTTTGATGTTATTCTATAGGCATTGCATACAAAAAGGATACAGTTGTGTATTGAATAAACGATTTACTGACCTCCCAGGATTTGTTTATAAAGCTGCTTCGAAGTACAAACGTATAGCATTACAAATCGCTTAGCTAGAAGTTGCTTTTGTTTCTATGATTTATCAGTCTCCACGGTTCTGAAATCGCATACTCTCTAATGCGATAGCTTTCCAAAAAGCGACCAAACGTGACAATCTAGCTGCCAAGCATCTGATCATTAGCAGAATGAAAGCAATACAGGCTAATCGCGTTATAAATGACTCTCAATAAGTGCAAGGATTCCTAAGAAATCGCATTTCGACACCTTTGCTGATGTAGTGTAAAATGGGTTCCTCATGGTGAAGTTTTTGGGGTTCGGGAAGATCTTAGGCATAGTTGCATCCACATGGTCGACTATGTGCAAGGCGTAGGCGGCGGGGGAATTCGAGATATAAAGCATGCATTTTTCTGTATGAGAATCGTCCTAATAAACACTCTATAGTAAAAAATTCAATATGTATTGTAGAAAGGTTTTCTATGATGTAAGCCATCAGAGCTGGAGCTATTAGTGTTACTTTATCCGTGAAAAGTAATCAATTCTGCGTTGTGAACCATGTGAAATCGATTGCACCTATTTTTGAGTGTTAAAAAGACGGAGATTTTGATTCCTGTTGACAGGTGTAGGATGCACGGCTCTGAACACCTGTTGAAACGTGATTTGTAAAGTTGTTACAAAGATCTTTGAGTTCAACATCTCTTGGCACAATAATGCTACAATCGACGGCAACTTTAAGTCTGACTGAGGCGACTGCTTCAATTTACTGAAATTTATCACATTTTTCTAGTGGGTCTAGTTAATTAATAAAATTAATACATAGCTACATAGTAAGTGTTGACCGAATCGAATAGTATTCGGAAAATTACTCGAATGATCGAGTTTTTCTTTAAATCCGTCATTCGAATATTCGAGGAAGCGGATAAAAGGAACTATTCGAATATTCGACAGTTTCGAAAAATGCCTCATTCTAGTACTTGAATATTCGACCACTTCAAAAAGCCGCCTATTCGAATATTCGAATATTCCAAAAAAATTTCGAATGCAACAGTTTACTAGCTAGACAATCTTGTTCTTGAAAGAAATAAAATATTTCCAAGCTTACGTCCGATAAAATCAACCAGTAGCGAGTTGGTTTGCCTGTTTTGACCCACTTCTTGTAGGGCGCAAACTCGTGCAATAATCATTTAAAGGCAGCATCCACGGAAAAAAACCGCTATGCAGTTTTGTCAATTTAGGGAGGGACTGTGGTCCAACAAACCATAATTAAAGCCTCGTCGCAGCAATGACCCCAGCGAAAGAAATAACTGAATGGAGAACTCGTCCGCAAACCGCGGACGAGTTTTCTCAAGCAAATTTCTCTGCCAAAAATGACGTCTAAGCCGAGATTTTTGGACCTCAGCCCATTTCTTGAGTTCCTCTTTCAGAATCCGTCAAGAACTCAGAAGGCGTTCTTAGCATGATGCTGCCTTTAAAAAAATTTTTTTAGATTTGAATAGTCGGAACGTGGATCAAGGGAAGGAGAAAGCGGATAAGCGCAAAATTACCGAGCATCTTCGATAGACGTTAACGCTATAAAGCTTTTCCCAAGTCTTTAGTATGAACAGGTTACTACTGCGGAAAGTTGTTTGATAAATAGCGATTTCTTGAGTAAAAATTTGCCCCATTTTTTTTGGCGTTAGGTTGTTTGATAGAGTTCCGTCTTAGAGCAGCAGTATGCTTTAACATCCTCATTTATTTGGTACAGTTTAAAGTCTCATCACATGCCCTAGGGCTCTGATTGCAGGGGTAAATTCCTTTATTTTTGCATTTGCAGTCGCTCAAAACGAGGACTCGGAAGAATCGCATACCGCTGTCCAGTACCTGAAGCTCAAAGATGTTTTTGGGGCTGTTAGAATCTTTCGTTTGCACGTCCAGTTTAGGCCATTCACCTGTTAGAACAGTCGATAGAGAAGTAAAGCAGGTTTGGTTGATATTTTGCCACAAAAACTCTACAACGGAAATGCCACTAAACGCTACCATTATCATGAAGGTAGCTAAGTCTCCGGGATGAGCAGAGAACGTGGGAAATAGTTAGGTGAAGCTTAAAAACCACTTCATTTGGAAACCTATATTTTACTAAAATAATAAAAAGAAAAAAAAGATTCATAGTTGACGGTGGGAAAAGGAGTGCATTCGAAAAAGATTAATCTATGTCAAATTCAGTGAAGTTTTCCTGTCTTCTCCTTCAAATTCGCAGCGAACGAGAAGCTTCCGATCATCTCAGGTTTTTCTCCAGCTTATGTGACACTTGATCGCTCATTGCTGATCGCACCAAAAAACTAGACGTCATGGATTTGCTGGATCTGGAAATTCGCAGCAGACATAGCATCAACCACTAAGATACTTCTTGTAAAATACCACCTGTTTTGATATGCGTTTCGCACAAATCTGCTATAATTTATGCGTGCGACTGAAAGTGCGACTTAGTTCTTGGCCGTGAATCTTCTAAACCTTTCGGTAAATACAGCGTTGACAGTTGCGAAACGGCGGAACAAACATAGCCGTACAGCTAGCCGCCGATGGAGAAACAACGCTAAAAACTGCACTTCAACGGCTTACGATGGATGAAAAAGCAATACTAGGGCGAAGACATTAAAATTTTATTGAAAATTTCCATTACAGATATACAAATAACTGTATACCCAGTGGAAGCATCAGTAAGGGAAGGAAAAGATGTACTGTTTGATTGCCGAGCCCGAACTGCTGACAACACTTACTACCCACCTGTGAAGTAAGTTCTTCTTAGCTTTTCGAAGCAATTTCATGCAAAATCATTTTAGACTGGTTACATTTATGCGTTTCTGAGTATAAGTGCATTTGTTATCTTGAATTCTGTTATACATTTCTGATTTTGCGATTTTAAAGAACTATATGTAGATAGTCTAATATTTTGAAATGCCGAGAAATCCTTCGTCTTACCTTTAAAAATTGCTCGAACCTCGTCGCCATCGCCAAATTCACTGGCGTCGATCTCACATCAATCACCTTCTTCATTCTCTCCTCATTTTTCTCATGCTTTCGTCAATTCGATCTCACAGTGCAGTGTTCATCGATCATTCTCTTATCATTTACGGCATTTTTGCAACTGAATATGGCAGCACTCCTCAGCAGTAGAAAACACAGAAAGCAACTGTGGGTGGTCTTCTTCTCGTATGATCGAAAACATTGAAAATTTTAAAATTTGTAGAAATTGTTCTCCTTTCATTCATTTGTCGCATTTTTCTATTGTAGCACGTCTTGTGGTGTATCCTTATATAATAAAATAAAGACAAGTATATCTCCATAACTGCACTTATTTTTTACACTCTGTGTTGCCTATTTTCTGAGACGGCTGTGTCCATTTGAGCTCATATTAGGGTATGATACGTCAGAGTACTGCTTGATAAACATCTCGCGTGAAAATCGCAATTTTTCCCCTAGAAAAAAGCTGAAAAGGAACTGAGTAGACCTCCTTCCGAAAAAGCAAATCGTACACTTAAACATGGTGAACTTTCGCTCTAAAATTCTTGAAAAAATTTATTGGCAAGTGTCTTGTGCTAAAGAATAAGTTCGACACAGAATTTTCACACGAGCAAGAAAAATGTCCAAAGGACGGGATTTTATTCTAAATTTCTACACTATCATCATACACTAAGCATGCACAAGCTTTTATATCTACACTTGATGTGAGAATACCGTGAATGAAATGAAGTATCAAAAATAGTTCTGTTGCAATTCAAAAATCTCATATAACCTGGTTTATTCATTACATATGAGGGAAAGCAGTGGAATTTACTATGCGCTTTCTCTTGAAGATGAGCATTTCTTCTCTGTCCTATAGTCCTTTCGTATTACCTCCGACGGCGCGGATCTCTGCTGTCAACTGCAGACGGCGCACAGTGTCGACGTCCGGCTACCGGTGAAGTTCATAGCACAAGTCCTATTGAATTAGGCTTCTATCATCTAGAAATTTCCTCCTTGCCATCTGCTTGTGCTCTAAACTTTTTCGCTAGTTTGACATCATTAGGGCGCACTGTCTGCACTCAACAATTAGACACCGCCCGTGGGTAGCCCTACGAAAGGACTTAGCAGTCTGGGTCATGCATTAAGCACGTTCTTCCATAAGAAGATAACGTGAATTATTGTCTCTGTTTATCATAGGTGCGAATTATCGTAGCGGTCGAGTATATACACAATGCTTTTCCGAAATGAGTCAGTCCGTAAGTTGCAGAACAGACAATTCCAGTGATGATGGTTAGTCGGTGCATTTTGCGCGAGGTGTCCAACCGCAGACACAGAATTCTAGCTCAGGTCGAAAACGTATTTCAATTTTACATTTTATGAGCTACATGAAATGCATAGGGGACAGTCCGTATACATGCAGATCTTTACAAAATTCCTTCCTGTTCAATATGCACCTAACTTCGCGGTTCCAGAATGTGCACGTTGTGTACGACTTCTGAGTTTAGTTAAGTACGAATAAGCTAAAGGTGCTGTTTACAACAAAAAGCAAGTGGTTTCGACCGTTAAGCATCAACGTTAAGTTCATTCACCTGTCTGATTGCTTCATTTGCAACCTGCGAAGTGGTGATCGCCGAACGGCGACTGCAGATAAGTATAGTGAATGCATGGTTTCGAGAATGCATGCGAGACATTGTCGCATCTTTAAATCCTGGTAATCCCATAACTAAAAGAAATTCCTTGTGCTCTGCACTGGATATCATAGATTGTTTGGTGAATTCTTTGGTATTTTTTTCGCATTTGATGGTAACCGTGAAAATTTCAGGTGGAGCCGAGCTGATGGCCCACTGCCTCCGCATGCACATGATGCATCCGGCCGACTCACGATCAACCCGGTCGCCTTGCTCGATGCCGGAGAATACATCTGCACTGCCACACACAATGGTCGAACAGTTGAAGCTCGTGCTACGCTTCACGTCCAGTCTTGTGAGTTTATGCGGAACTGCATTCCTGGTCTTCCTTCTTGAACAACTTTCTACAACTTTCTCCCACTTTGTTCTCAACGCAACTTTCGTCCCATATGGACACGTCTTTTTGCCGCGTATAAGCGAAGAGCGGTCTCGGTGTCGGCTACCAACTTTAAACTGTACGCGCTGCTGTGGAATTTGCTCTCATGCTGTTGAAGGGACGAACTTTTTTTGAAGATAGAGTGATAAGGCTTTGAAGATTTTTGGTCACGAAAGTGTCAATTTTCCGAAAATTCCGCTTCCGTAGCTGGAAATCGCTCTACTTTCGTCTTATCAATTATCTATTATAGTTTTTTTAAATCACTGTTATTTTGAGTACAGTGAGTTCTGATACGCTGATTCTGATAGTCTTCAGCAGCATAGAACGATTGAATAGCCCGTAAATTTTGTTAAAATTCCATTCATATCAGTAACGAGTACTCTCTTACATACTACAGCGCGCCTCGATCAACAAGCATACCTTGCGCATGGAATTGCGCCAGTCACCTGTATGATTTTGGCTTCGGAACCTTAGACGCTATAGATGTTTCTCTTGAATAACCTCCTCACTTGCTTGAAGTAGGCATGTACTTCAATATAAAAAATACCATGGCAAAAAGCTTATTGCCGTTTGAATTCGTACAGGCTCTTTGTGTACCCGAAAGGGAAGGCTTTTAAAAGACTGCTGATAAAATTACAACGAAAACTTTGTGTCAGCGCTAGTTGCTGTCAGTATTAGCTAAAATATTTAGAATTTGGAATTATTTTCATGCCCATTGGATGTTTTTTTCCACACTTTTATATTTTCGGTCTAGGGATGGGCGCTTGCAAATCTTTAGGAGAGATCTAGATCTTTTCCATACGTTCTTTCTTCGACATTCTTCCAAAAGCGACTGGAACAAATTTCTGATCTTGTTTTGTCTAACCAGGGAATGACGCTTAGCGTAAACTCGAACGGCATAAACGATGCGAATATAAAGAATCCCCGTGTCCTCTTTAGTAGAAATCTAAGAAATCTCCTTCCCTAACCTTGATGTAAACGAGTTACAGCGTTTCGAATTTTTCACAGCGATATGGTTATGATGGTCTATTCTAATGCTATTGTGCACGAAAGAGCAGAAAATCTTCTAACAGTATGGATAGAAGCCGTGTAGAGTATTCTTAGATCATTACACAGTAGTAGTTACCTTTAATAAGCGTGGAGTTAATGTTCTGATTCGACTAATAGATCGGAAACTGCTTGCTTAGAAGTGCTCTGTGCCGAATTTGAGGCTATGTAGCTCCTTCACATCAAGGTTAGGGGAGGAGATTTTTTTAGATTTCTGCTGAAGAGGACATGGGGATTTTTACTATATACACCGTTTTGCCGTTCGAGTTTACGCTAAGTATCATTCCCTGGTAAGAAAATGTCTCTTGCGAGCTGATTGGACTCTTTGGAATCTGGGAAACTAGGCTGCAGAAACGGAGAGTAAACCAAAAATTCAGATTGCTGCAGAATTTCGTTTAACAAACAGCGAAATAAGAAATCTGCATAGTCCAGAGCTTCAGTCGACCAGTTACCATTTTCTGCTTTTCCTTCTACAATGCCATTTTCAGATGGTCCACAAGAACTGCAGAACCAACTGCCTTCGTCAGGGCAATGTATGGCTGACGAGCGCGCTTGCGGAAACAACGAATGTGTGAAGGCCGATTACGTTTGCGACGGTGAGCCCGACTGCAGGGACCGATCAGACGAGATGAACTGTCCGGCGATGAGACAGTGCGAGCCGAACGAGTTCAGGTACAGATTTTATAAATTTCAATATAACTGGTAAAATATTCCAATGTTAGAATGCTTACCAATCAAGAACATCATCGTCTAAGGGAAGGGGGATTTTTCTTACGAAAACAGTCTGACAAACAAAGTGATAACATCCTATTACTCGCCTCTTTCACTAGTAAATTCTAACAAATCTATCAGCCATATCATTGTTATTCACTACCTATCACCATTTTCGTAAGAATGGTCACTTACAGACGCGTTAACTAAAAAAGTTGCTCTGCAGTTACAGTGGACATTCTTTAACAGTCATTATTATTATGGATGATAGATCTGCTCAATCAACTAGGGCTCATTTTTGCCGCTATGCTGGTGGGAAATGATCCTTGACTTTGAAATAAGCGCGCCAAACATTTCAAACCTTCATATAATAGTATGTGAAACTTTGGAACTGAAAACTGCTAACTGCTAATTAAACAACCCCTCAATAGTTTTTATTTCTTTATTCTGGCTTCTATGAGTTAGAGGGTACGCTTATCCAGTATGTGAGTTTACTCTGAATATTTATTTTCGACTCAGCAGAAGTAAACTATTGATTACTCCAAGGTACTATTCTTTCTGAACTTCAAAAGTCCTCCTGGGTTTTTCTCTTCATACCGGTAATGTGCAAAAGTTTTCGTGTCCAGGTCTGCGAGTAATTTTCTGAACTTGACCTACCCATGACACTGTTAGCAATGTATCCATAAGCCCGAACGTGATCAAAATCACGAGCGAGGAATCCCAACCATCGCTGCCATTTCTTTCTGCTAGTAATTAAAAGCACAAGTAGATCAGTACAGTAGGAAAATGGGAAATTTGTTCGTTTCTAATTCCAGGTGCTCGCAGTAATTTGTTTATAGAATGCAAGGTACGAACTTCTTTTCAGCCTTTTGGGATTGGAGTAGACTGAGCAGAATTTAGACCTTCGATTTCCGAAGCATCTAAGGGTTCGATATTGCTAACGCTCCTAATCCCCGGTTTCAAAAGTTTTGAAATTTGCTTCCGTTCAAACTTGGTCTTGGTTAGCGTACTGGTAGCGAAATAAGCATGGCTTAGCTCAGCTTGGCTTGAACACTAACACGCGACGTTTGGAGTGCCTGCCTTTAACAGAGATTCGGCTTTCTAGTCAATTTTAGTCGATAACTAAAACTGTAAATTTTTGCCTAACATTAATTTTTTTCCATTTTCCAATTAATCCTCCGGTGCTAAAATTCCGTCAGGTTTGTGAACATCTGAATGAGTATGTTAGAAAAGTTTAAGCTACCTGTTCACGGCCATTTATCCTCTTGAAGATGCCTGTAGAAACACTTTGTTCTTTTTTAAATTCTTTTTTTCGATGTTTTTTTTTTACAAAAAGAAAATGAGAAAGTGGTGGAATTTTATTTTTTTAATCTTTGCATTTCTCGTTGATTTTTTCCATACTAGTTTAGCTAAACATAATTTTCTTCAGATGTAACAATCAGCGATGTGTGCAGAAGATGTGGCTGTGTGATGGAGACGACGACTGTGGAGACAACTCTGATGAGCAAAATTGCGGTTAGTTGGACATGCTCTTATTCGTTTGTGACTTTGATAAGAAGTGTTCAGCCTTTTGATATGAATGTATGATCCTATTCTTTCCACTGCACAGTGAATGAAAGTAAAAAGTGTTAAAATCCAGGCTCACCATCTACATAAAACACTGAAATTATGGCAGAAGAGAGTTGGTTTGAGCCTTTTCTTGCTAGAAATGTTTTTCTCTGCAACAAAAGCTACAGTTTTTTTTGTAAAACTTTTCGTAATAAGGTGCTAACATATTTTTGAGTCGCCTTTTGCCGTTTCTACTGTGTCACTTTACTGAAACTCTGTCTCCCTGACTTTATCTTTAGAATCTAGCCCAAGCACTACCTTCCTGCTTCCTATTAGCCTTCCTGCTCGTGCTGCTGGTGTTGAAAAGCTTTGTTATAATTTTATACTGCTTTTTCATTGTTTTCTCTTCGGTGCTCAACCGCCATTGAGAGAGAACAAAGCCTACACTTCCGAATATTTTTGCCCACTCATTTATTTTATTCTGTAGATTTGAACGACACTTGGAATGAATTGCTGAAAAGTCCAAAAATTATTGATGAAAAAAA
>KN549697.1:54741-66198 GCA_000797555.1 Oesophagostomum dentatum | reverse complement strand
AAAAAAAAGACTGATGCGCGTTGCGACTACTCCCTCAATCAAGGGTCCCGTAACGGCGCTCCGTGCACTTCTGGGGCCTGCATCCAATATACCTGTTTCCACTGGAAAAACGCCTTCCAGCGGAAATACAAGTATTTCCAGTGGAAACTGCTATCCAATAAGCAGTTTGCAGGTGGAAAAAACCTTTCCCACGGAAACATTCTCACAACATCCAGGGCCCGTACCCAATACAGCTATTTCCATTGGAAAACCGCATATTTCCTCCCACTGCTAACTTTTACTGGTACGGGCCCTGGGTATCCACACTGCACAAAGCTCGAATGCTGATCCAGTTTACTCGTAGAGTAGTCGTGACAGGAATCCGAAAAAAAAATGGTTCGTAGATTCCTTTCTATATTCATGTAGCACTACAATACTGAGACGCACTCAATCTATGCGCATTTCGCAAGGTTTTCGCAAACAGCGAAGAGTAACGAACCTTCAGTATAGCAGTTATAAGCAGCATTTAGTCTGACAAAGTTATAAAGGCGAAATCGTACTAGGCATCATGCATATCTGATCGCAGTAAACTGTCACATTGTATAAAATGTCACATATACTTCCAAGCGCCAGCATCCTTTTTCCCATGAAGACAGGGTTGATGAGACTTTGTTCGAAACTTGTCTCCAATTTATCATAAAAACAGCTTGGCCAAACTGTTTTTATGATAAATTAGAAACAAGTTTCGAACAAAGTCCCATCAACCCATGATAACACCTTCCCAGAAGTTTTCGCTTAATTCGATTTCATACGTTCTCTTCCATTTCAACTACTTTTCACGGTAAGTTAGGAACAGGCCGCTAATCGTCTATAGGCTTTCGCGCGCAGCACCGCTTTGCCGCAACGCAAGCTTGTTTTCAAGACTGCTCTGTGTGGGAGTAAAGCCCCTTGCAGAGTGCGCGAGCTCCGCGAGCTCACCAGCGCTGTTGGGGTTGCCACGCAGCCATTTGACTACCCCTATAACACTGCCAGTTCGCCGGGCTCACCAACTCTGAGTGGGGCTTAATGGGAATATTTATATAGCGACAATGTGGACTAAACTCAGTACCAGCGATTGCTTATCATCCGTCCCCCGTTTATCCTATGCTCGAAAAAGTAAGTTCAAATTTCTGACGTATCAATAAAGCGGCGGGTGACAAGCGGCTGCTGCTTGTCGACTAGCCAATGGCAGAAGAGAACCGCTGGCAGCTAGCCAGAATGGGCGGTCCGTGCTGGCTAGTTGCCAGCGGTTCTCTGCTGCTATTGGTAAGCCGTCGCTTGTCACGCGCCGCTTAGGGTCTTGCGATGCAGCTGCGGTCTTGTGCGGAAAAGGAACGCATTTGCCGATCGAAATGACGAAGACTGTACACAAAAATTATTCACTTTCAAGATATGCCAATGCCTCCGCAACTGCACATAATGCGCGCAGTGCACCGACTTTTCAAGCCTAGTATACAATGGTGGTCAACAGTGTCCGGACACCCTGGTTTCTAAAATATACTTTTCCCAAAATTTTCTGCTACAGTAATCCGATTACATTGCCTTCAAGTGTGCAACACCTCCCAACTAATGCACTAAGGACCACAATAACTGCTTCCACGAACTGCTTTAAAGTGATTTAAAAATGGAAGAATTTTTCTCTTCTGCTAATTTTCCATCTTCTGCTTTATAATGCCATAGAAAGTCCGCGAAAATTACACGAATTGCGTAGCGTCTCCCTAACACTGTTCCATGGTACTGTGGTTCAGATTAAAAAAAACATTCACTCATCTAAAATGCAAAAAAATGCCCGTCTCATGTATCTCATACAAGAATATTATTGAGCAGTTTATGAGAAACTGACACACACCTATATTAGAGCCTGTAATAGAGAAGTACTGAGGATGTGTCTTTTTTCCATTATCAAGAAATGCTCAACCATTTTTTTGCAGCATTTTCGAAAGTCTTTTAGGGGCTTTTCATACCTGCACGGATCCGTCAACCATCCGATGCACCCTGTGTTGAAGGGTAGGATCATGACCGATATGCGTTGCGCGGATCAGCGGTGCGATCCGACGTCGCGCGAGGTATTCATCCGAGCGTGCATGCATGGAAAAAGCGTCGTTCATTCATAAGTTTGGCATGTTAAAACCATCCGATTGACAGTCGGATCCGTCGAAGTATATAAATCCCCTTGGTCCCTCACATCATTCCGTTGCTAGAAAGTGGTCTGAGTTACTACTTCTTCGGATAGCTTGGCGGAGCATTTATCCTCTGTCTCATTTTTCGTTAATCATATTCTGCAATTTCACATAAGCCCGGTCGGTGCGGGACGGATGCGAAGCGATGCGAGCGGCCTACCTAGACCGCTATGACTGGCCATCCATCGGTTGGCCCGCCGAACCGCGCATGAACGCATGGCTCCGCGCTAGTCCCGCACTGACTACGGGCCTAAGCAAAGCTACAGAATGTTTCGGCACAAAGTAAGACAGAGGGTAGATCAAACCTCTGCCTGTTTCATTTCCGAAGTACATATCTGTCCACATAGAAGAATTTCTTTCAAAAGGGTGAAAATTGAGTTTAGGGGCTATAACTACGCCGGCATGCAATATCTTCCAGGACTGAGGTATAAATGAGGATCTTTAGGCGGAATACTACCCCACACTAAAGGACCACTGCAACTGCTTACGCCTAAGTAGATATTAAATATATCAAAAGTAGAAATATGAAAAACCGCTTGTCCGAATACTTCTGTACGCCATCGTATGTGCCCCTATCAGCGAATGTGAATATTTTTGCAGACAGGAAGGATAATGCCCGATTATGCGCTGCTGCAGTATAACTTTTCCAGTAGTAACGGTCTTTACATCTGCATCAATTCTCAGCTTAGACCTGAGACGTTGCAAAATAATGCGAATACTTAACTAGTTTAATGATCATCTGCGTTAGTTCCAATGCGGAGCTGCGTTAGGAACGCAGCTAACAGATGACTAGTCAAACATGATAGTGCATTATATATAACTATAAAATATGAGTAAAAGTGCAGGAACAGGAATAGTTGGAGCCCCAAAACCTTCCGAAGTAAACAAAAAAGAGATAGCGCTGAAGAATTGATGTGACGTTTCAGAGTATTAAAGCTGGAACGGCTAATCTATTCGAAGGAATTATGAAAGCGTGGTCTAGCATCTTAGAGGAAACCATTCCGTAAGCGATTAGAATGCCGAACACTGCTCTAGAATTATGAGATTCAGTGTTCTACAACGTAACACTTTTTTTTACAACGCCATCTAACGCTCGGCCAAAACAGCGTGTAAAATTCCAGAAAAGCATAAACAAGTTTCGATCTGCTCCAAAATGCTAAACAGATGAAGGCACAAATCTTTGGTGGATCGGCAATTGCTAGCTGATTTCGAAATCTCAACATGCTGGATAGCTGTAATCTTAACTTTCGCTTGTATCAGCAATTATATATGATGGCAAATAATCAAATGCCTCAAGTGGTTTTCGGAAGCGCAAAGACTGGAACTTAGATACGGGAATATTTAAAAAAAACTGCCCCAGAATCTGCTTAGCTAGCATAACGCTAATGAAATAACTGACTCATGCAGAAAAAAAAGCGGCTGCTTAATCGATATTCCAGAAATTCGGAAGAATCAAATAGTCAAACTTAAGAACTTAACGATCTAGCTCCTGATGGGTTTAGAATTAAAAAGTTGTCCTTCTAACCAAAGCAAGCAAGGGCCACAAACATTTAATCGGTAGTTGTTTTAAATCATTACTAAAGTGGTGGACGAAAATGCATACTCTCAAGCAAGCTGCAATGATAAAAGTCTACATGCAACCTAACCAAGCAAGGAACAGACCACTAATTCAGTAAAACTATGATTGCACAGCAAGTACTTCTGGCTAAATCTTTGCAGAACAAGTGGTGCATCAAGACAGATGGCAGCCCAGTGCAGCAAAAATGGTGGCTGGAATAACTAGTGTGCTAAATGTTGATGGCAGAATTACTCTCCTAAACGAGTCTGAAAAAGTATGTGTACAGTGCTGCAATAACTGATGAGAAATAACTTCGGAAACAATCCCAAATTAGCGAAACAGCAGTTGATGAAATGCTGCTCCTTCGGTCAGATTTTGACGGAACCTCGTCTATGATGAAATGATAAAGTCATTTTAAACTTACGCCGATGCCGTTCGTTGAGGAAAAGAGCTTCCAGCTTCTTCCATCTTCGGCCTGTAAATAAAACAGTATAGGAAGTAACTCTAACGTAAGCAAGGCATTGCATCCAGCAAAAGGATGTCCAATAACTGTGCATTAACAGTAAATAGTTACTGGAACTAACAGCTAGCAGTAACGCATTTCCGCATGTATGCTCTATCAAAATACTAGAAGAAGCGGCGCTTTACAATGCGAGCTCCCATCATGCATGTGTGAGTTGTTGAACAAAAACGAACGCTATTCGGCCATAAGTGGACCTTATGAAATGCTGGAAACTTTACTGGTAACTAGAAGTGGGCTACTTTCAGACACACTGCAAAATCTGTTCCATGAAAGACGATGATGCGGGTGACAAGGCCTGAAAACATCGCCCACTCACACGATTTAGCTCCCATCTTAAAGGACAAGCATTCGATCGCTGTCCACGTTTCGCTCCAGGACCGCACGCGTTGGCACCGTGGCCGCCTCCTCCCGGCACAAGCTGCCTCTGTCGACACTGCTGAGCGCGAACTGTGAGGTATGAATTTTGCACTTACGGTTTTCAGTGTTCGTCTAACTATAATCTACGTGTGGAAGTGCTCACCAGCTATAAGATCTGGTACTCAGAGCCCTAGGTATGGCAGTGGAACTTAGCCATGAAAATCTTTCGGTAGGATGTGAAGGGAACGACAAGTTACTAGCGATGATGCTAAGTGTTCCCAAATGTTCTTGAGAGAAGTTATTGCTTTTAGACGAAATGTGTAGGCCATTCATACTTCGGCGGATCGGTCATCCGTTAGATGTTCTGTGTGATGGGAAATAGGACCGTGGCAGATATGCGTAACACACACCAGCGGCAGCATGGTGCGATCCGACGTCGCGTGAAGCATTTATCCGAGTGTGCATGCGCCAGGAAAAATGATGCCTAAAGATAGCGTACCATCAGAACTGGATGCGAGACTATCCACCTGGCCGTGAGTTCTGCTGTTGGCCTGTTCAAATGCGGCTACGAACTCGTCCACATCTTTTGAATTTGCGTTGCTTCTGAGTGGAAATTCGGACGAGTTGGTGGAAAATGGCGGCCCGACCCCGCCTTGCCCAGGGTGGATAGTCTAGCACTCTCAAAACTTGGTTTATGAGGCTTTCTAGGCTACTAGAAGAAGCCTGCTCTATGACCCCCCCCCCTTAGTAGCAGCCTCCAGAACCTGCTTGTTTTGAAGAAAAAAAAACAGTGAAAGAAGAATCCAGTGAAAAGGAAAAGGGATCTACTCCACTTTCGGGGGCTCAAAAATCGGAATCTCAATTTTGCTCAAGCTTCACCAGAGTGGTTATTCGGACCGCCCGGACCGCCAATCACAACCGTAACCACTTTTTGCAGGGTTACGGTCGGATTACAGCGGGGGTCAAAATCTCACAACCGCCTCAGACCTACATAGTGGGGTTATTTGGAAGGCTGATCGGGGTCCGTAGCGTAATGTTTCCAAAGGCGATCCTGCCTCAGTACCCTGCCCACCGGGCTGTGCCGTCCAAGACATCAGGCGACATGACAGCCGGTGAGAGGCGATCAAATCTCAGGTTTCATAGGACGTGACTGAATAGGGACCAAAACGACACGTCTACGACTCGACATGGAGACTTTCTTGATCTGCACCTACAACGCTAGAACAATCTACAGCAACGCTGATCTCCATACTTCTCGAAGCAGCAAGGCGCATCAAGTACCATGTGATCGCTCTGCAGAAAACCAAGAACAGGAAAAAAAGACGTGAGACAGATAAGGGACGGCACTCTCGTCATCCATAACGAGAAGATCCCAGGATGGAATGTTGGCGACGTTGGTTTTGTCGTACACCCATCAATCATTCCTCTTGTCGACTCGTCTATCGACGAAATCCTGTCACCTCGCTTGCTGTCCTCCGTCTCCACCCTCCACGCCAGAAGACCATCAACATCATCAGCTGCTACTCACCAACGTCAGCAGCTGATGAGCTCGAACTGGACATGTTCTACGAGGAGTTGAAGGAAGTGATCCACAAGGAGAAGTCCTTCTACAAATTCGTTGCTGGAGACCTCAACGCAAGGACAGGGACAGCTGCAGAAGCTGAGAACAGGATTGGATGATTTGGATTAGGACTCTGAAACGAAAACGGCAATCGTCTCGTTGGGCTCTTGTCCGCCGCTCGTCTGTTTCATGGAAACTCCATCTTCATGAAGAAGGAACATCGCGGGGGGACTTGAGAGTCACCCATCGGCACGACTCCCGCGAAGATCGACCACATACTCACCAACCGAAGATAATATCTCCTGGATGTTTCCATAGTCCCAACTTTCTGCTGTGGTTCTGATCACCGCCTTCTTCGAGTAAAGGTACGACTCAACCAAAAGCTGGAAAAGAACATCTGCCATAGCTCGAAGAGGAGGAAGGATGTCGTGTATGACGTTGTCCTTCTTGAGAAGTCTTTGTCTCGATATGACGGGCCTGTCCTGGAGGATCCAACGGAGGGCTATGATTTGCTTCTTAAGGGATTGAAAACCTGTGCAGAACGAGCCCTGAAGCCCCGCTCAACACACTTCGAACGCATTAGCGGCTGGTGGCGAACACCAGCTGCAGAAGAGCTTTGTAGGAAGATCTTCGAGGGTACAGGCAAGCGAGGATTTTGGAAGCAGCAAAGAAACGGACAAGTATGAAGAAATGCCGAAGGGACCTCAGGGGTACGATGTTCCGCTGACCGTACTGCTGAAGGAGGACGGGGCTCCAACATCTTCCCTTTGTGAGATGGAATCCATAACGGAGAAATTTTGCAGTAATCTCTTTCGTTCGTCAACTCTCGTGCCAGATATCAACATCCCCATTGGTGAAGTACCAGCACGGTTTCTCTCTTCTGAAGTACGCGCTGCAGTCGACACCATGAAGGTGGGCACAGCGCCAGGACTGGACCACATCTCGACCGATCTTCTACGGGCTGGTGGCCATTGCCTCGACGAGATTCTAGCGGCACACATGACATCATACTTGGAGAAGGAGAGGATCCCGGACCAGTGGAGGACCTCACATACCGTTCTCATTTACAAGAAGTGCGATCGTGAAGATATTCGAAACTACCGTCCGATATGCCTGCAGAGCGTAGTGTACAAGCTGTTCACGAAGATCATCCCCACTCGCATATTAAGGACACTGGATGAGGCCCAACCTCAAGTGCAGGCTGGATTTCGCAAAAACTTCAGCTGCTTGGACCACATCCAGTCACTGTATTCCGAAACGATCCTGGCCGGACTATGCATGGCCTGGCGTTCCCGACGCGCTCATTCTAAAAACTCTAGTGTGGTTTATGCAAGAGAAACATAAAGTTCGAAGTACCAAAAGATGTTGTATGATGGTACTGGAGCTGTAGCGCTTGAACTAATTTGTCTACAAGTTTTTGATATAGCGTTGGGCCACACATGGCCCGGGCCAATTCGTTTCGGAATATGGCCACAGATAGTTTCTGGGATCATAGAGGTATGCAGGGAGTACCACCGGCCTCTCGTTCTTACCTTTGTCGACCATGAGAAAGCATTCGACAGCATCGAGACGAACGCCATACTGTCAGCATTAGTCGACCAGGGGTAGACGGATCCTATGTGAGGACTTCAGCCGGCTATTACAAGAACTGCTCAACAACGATGCAGCTTTCCATCCCCCCCCCCTTTCAATACCAATCGGGAAGGGGGTACGTCAGGACCACACTATCTCGCCAAAGCTGTTCACCGCCGCGTTGCAGTGGATAATGAAATCGCTCGAGCGGGACGAAAAAGATATACGAGTTGACGGACGATTCCTCTCCAATCTTCATTTTGCGGATGATATCGCTCTCCTTTCGAGGAGAGTACTACTGAAACAGAGACGACGTTGAAGGAACTGAGCGAAGCAGGTAAGAGATTCGGACTGCGAATAAATAAGAAGAAGACACAGTTCATGAAGAGTGCCTACAGCAGAGGAGAAGGAATGGAAATGGAGGGCTTTCCCATTGCGGCGACGCCTCTCTACATGTACCTCACACGCTCGATGAACATAGAGAATGATTTTGAAAACGAACTGAACAGGAGGAGTAGAGCAGCTTGGGCAGCCTTCGGGAGGCCACTGACCACCTGACGAACCCGGAGGTCCGTGCCTATCTGTTCGATGCGACCGTTCTCCCAGCACTCCGTTACGCAGCTGAGACGTGGGCTGATAATGTCACCACGTCGAAGAGGCTACGGACCACCCGCGGAGCGCTTGAGAGGTGTCTGTTGAAGTTTAACCTGCGAACTCAACATCAAACCGGATTTCGCAGTTCTGAAAGGACTGACGACAGATGGAGAAAGTTGATCCGAGAGAGTTGAGAGATCCGTTGAGTGGATTCCAAGAGACGTGGAACGTCCTCGAGGAAGACCTCCAAAGAGATGGGCGGACGTGTTTACGGAAAAAATGGACCAGCTGAGAAATCAGCTGGATACGCTCCAAGAATGCGGAGTGGAAACTTGCAGACGGATCCAATCACGGATTCTACCTACATCTTGGATGACGTTAGCGAGAGAACGAAACGAATGGAACAGATGCTGGGGGCCTGCACGATTTGCGAAGACAAGCCATCTAAGTATCTAAATAACTGCAGTTAACATTTAAGAGTGTTACTATGGTAGGGATGTAGAAGAGCCTGTTCCTAACATCTCTACCATAATAGCTCGATAACCTTTTTGGGGCCGAATGCTGCCTTTAACTATATAGACTCGCATTCGTTGACGGGGCCGCGTTTGAGTATGAATGGGTCTTAGGAGTCACAGTGCTATCGTAATTCCAAAGCATGGCGTTACGGTAAGGCGCTGATGCGATATTTACGATCAGCGTCTCGAATAACCCTTTCCTGATAAATTCGAGGAGATTATGAGACTGTCTCCGAGGTACCGTACCCCTACCGTAATTCCACAGTAAGGCGTTAATGTGCGGAACGGATAGGATATTCTTGGTGAACGTCTCAAATAACCACACTGCACGAGTTTCGAGGCGGTTCTAAGATTCTGACCCCAACCGTAATCCTACCATAGCCCTGCAGAGTTGAGGTTACGGTACAAAATGAGTATGGTTTTAATGATCCGCATCCAAAAACCCCTCGAGGCGACGTTCCAGTGAAATCTGAGATTATCGATATTTGGGCCTTCGAATGTGGAATAATGCCCGTGAAAAGTGAAGGAAAAGCCAGTGAAAAAATGAAATCCCTACAGGTAGAAGCTAAGCATCTCAAAGTAGGGAAACCAAAATAGCATCTAAGGCTGCAGCTATAGTTCGTTTGTGGAAGTCTAGCACAGGGTCAAGCGTAGTTGCGACAGTTGCAACGGGGTCGACGTGGGATGTCGCTCGAGGGGAGGGGTCGCCGCCGAGTTAATGCAGAATCAAATTATCTCTTGCAATTGAAACTGCTCTCCGTCCAGGATTTTTTCGAAACTCTCAGAACGACGGCGACTCTATCGATGACCCACAGTAGTGTCAGGAAAGGAAGGGAGCACTAACCTTCTGTACGCACTGAGGCTACGCGGTACCGCCATGGAAAGTTCCGAATTTTAGCTTGGCGCAACATTTGCCTTTGAGCGCGTAAACGCCCGTGGAGCGCATAAATTCTTGAGAAATGGAAAAACTGGGGTTTACAAAAACATGCATAACTCCTCGAAAAAGGACACAAACTCACGAATTTTATATACCTCTCCAAAGAAGAAGATTCCTTCTATAGAATCTTCTAAAAGAATTGCCAAAAGATCAAGTCCTGAAGAACTGAAAACGTTATCTAAAACTTAGAATAGTACAGCTAAAAGCAAAAGGACGTTGCCCTTTTATAGAGCTAATCTCCTTCTATAAAATACGTTCGATTCACCCAGATAAACCCCGTTTTTACTCCGTCGTTGGACGACGACGACGGGGTGTGTCGGGTGCATATCGATCGTCGTCGTCGTTGGACTGGTCGCACGACAACGACGACAGCTGTTTACAGTTCGTCGTGACGATTTCCCTGCGAAACGCCATCGGTTGGTAGCATCCGAACTCGTCCACGCCTAATTTTTCGCACACGCGTGGAGTTCCTCTCCCGTGTCCCTGCTTAGTCTAAAGCGCTATGGTTGAATAGACAAAAAAAAANTCCACTACTATGCGATACTTTTTTGTTTCCGTTCATTTTTGTCTGCAGAATTTACCGTTGAAAATGGGGATTCGGACGAGTTCGGAATTAATCAGCATCGGTTATCACTGGAGCAGCAGGCGAGAATCAGCTGTTTCTAGCCTTCTCGCTTGCTGCTCGAGTGATAACCGATGCCGTGCCCTGCCTGGTACGCAACTGCCTCATTCGATGCTTACATTAGCTTGAATTTATGGAAGGAAAGCCTGTCGAAAGTAGTCATTTTAGCCTTTTAGCCTTAAAAATTTGAAGATTATCGCCCTTGTCTTCTGAAATATTGCAGCTTCAGCAGCTGCTTGCTAAAATTTCACTGCCAAACATACAGGACTATAAAAGTCAACTCACGCCCGATTGACACCCCAGGACTGGGCGTCAGGTTAATTGCACTCATTGTAACTCACGGATGACATCTGGGTTTACGCTAGATTAGATAGATTAGGGTCGCTTTTCTGGTTTTCCGTAGATATTTGTTCATTGGGAATATCTCAGGATGAACAGCGCTTTGACTAAGCCTTTTCGTCAGAGGAAACCACTAACCGGTGAGCTACTAGGCGACGGTTTAAAGTGACTTTTGGAAGGCCTCTATTTTGGGAATTCGTGGCAAACGTCCGTATATGGTCGCACGAATCCCAGGCTACTATTGTTTGGGATTAGTGCGATGCGATATTGCAGAAAGCCGAATTCCCCGCTGTCTGCTTTGCATCGTTCTGATACTTTCACCTTTCGCCTCACCCTAGGGTTTCGCTAATATCTGGGGAGGTATGACCCCTCTGGCATAAATTTGAGCTTACGGTCCAATTAAACAGCAACAGTGCACTGTTTTCTCTTAAAAGTATTTGTCAACCTAACTACTTTTTGCAAGCGCGGCATAGCGCTTGCGGTATCAGTCGGGCGTGA
Source organism: Oesophagostomum dentatum (assembly GCA_000797555.1). Classification (NCBI taxonomy): domain Eukaryota; kingdom Metazoa; phylum Nematoda; class Chromadorea; order Rhabditida; family Strongylidae; genus Oesophagostomum; species Oesophagostomum dentatum. The sequence continues at coordinate 54,924 of KN549697.1, read as the reverse complement.
GTTGATTTTTATAGTCCTGTGCTAAACATTTGCGCTTTCGAACGGTGTCTAAACCGTTCCACAAACTTCAGTATAAGCAGATTTATGAGTTTTTATAGAAAGAATTTGGAAAAAAAAGCGGTTAACTTTTTGAACAACCTATTGTAGGCGAAACACGCAGGAAGTGTGAGCGCTGTAGCTATA
>KN549697.1:28512-40627 GCA_000797555.1 Oesophagostomum dentatum | reverse complement strand
TGAAGAGACGCCATGTGTGCAACGCGGTCGGCTCGTGAACATGTATTTTCCTCGTCGACCATACATATATGTCCGTTTAAGAGAAGTTATCCGAAGCTGAATTTTAGAATTGCGATTTCTTGCTTTTTGTATAGCATCGCTTTCATTGGGAGTAAATTGCTTCTTAAAGGCAACACTCATGTAAAAGTAAGTTTTTCTAATTTTCCTGTAATCGGAGTCTAACTACCGTTTTCGGAACAAAAAGGAAACAAATTAAAATTAGGTATTTTTCGAGAAATTTGCGAAAGAACTGGAGTTGTTGGCCGGAACTCTGCTTTGTTTTTTTTTTTTTTTTGACCGATCTTGAAAGAAGCGTTCGGTTCCATTTTATTTTAGAATTCTTACAAGCAGAAAGATTTGCCATAGTTGCTTCTACAGTGCACCATAAAATCAGTTGCAGTCGTTTGCTTTACTTCTTGAAAAAAATCTGTTTTATCCAACCTTACCCAAGAGTCTGCGCGTCAAAGGTTGGTCAAGATCGGCCCGATATAGATCACTGCTTAGATTTTTCTTGGAAATACTCGTTAATGCTTATTTGTTTCCGAAGAAAACATGCAGTTCTTCTACTATTTGAGCAAATTCGAGCCAAAAACCAAGAAAGGAAAGTGGGATAGAACGTTTCTTTTAAAGTCAGCCAGGAAAAGAGGCGGAGTTCCGGCCGTCGTCTTCGGTTCTTTCACAAATTACTCGAAAAATAGCAAATTTTGAGTTGTTCCCTTTTGCAGTTGTTCAGAAACTTGTAATTTGTTTCCGATTACTGAAAAACTAGAAGAACTTATTTTTCGCGAGTGCTGCCTTTAACAAGGTTTTTTCTCTAAAAAAAAAGAACGGTTTTGCATCTACCACTATGACGGTGTAAAAGAGCAAGCAGTCGCGGTACTTCGACAAGAAAGAAAGAACTTGATACGAAAAGTTGACGGTACGCTGCTTTTAAGCGGTGCGTACGAGTAATTTGTGCAATTATTTCCAGTTATTTTAGGAAAAAGAGGGGAATATTATTTTTATATTTGAAGCTTTTGCAAAATTTTTTTAGGTTGAACATCCAGAGGAAGATGTTTTCTTTTTTGACGTTGAAACTTGCGTGCAGGATGGACAACTGCCCACGCTGGCCGTGGCACTTTCTGCGGAAGCTTGGTAGGTTGTAGTAGATTACACTGACTTAACTGCCTTGTTATATTCTCCAAATAACTATGTTTAGGTATTGCTGGTGTAGTGATCGTCTTGTTCACAATTCCCCGGTTCCTAGCTACGCTCGTCTTGAACACCTCATACCACTTGGAGGTCGTTAAGCGCTCTTACTGATGCTGTTCGAATTAATTAGGCTATTGTAGGACATGACAAACCTCGCGTCGTGATTGGGCACAATGTTGGATACGATAGAGCACGGGCGAGGGAACCATATGAAAGAAAGGTTCATCGTTGAACTACTTAAAGACTGCGTTCAGTCCCAAAAGGATTAGCGAGATATTATGATAGGGATGTTAGGTGGAGTCTCCTATACATCCCTACTATAACTTCCAAAGAAGGCGGCTTTCTTTTACTGACGTACGAGTAACTACACCGGAGATTGTGTGAAAACATGTTAGATCGAGTTTTTTCCTTCAGCTCAGAGGCCAGAGAAAAATTGAAAAAGGGGCGAATTTAAAAATAATTTTTATTATTGATTGAAAATATCGACATTGATTTTTCCTTGACCCCGCTCCCAGCCCCGTACGAAGTAAAATATAAATGATCCGTACCTGCAACTGCGGGTTTTAGATGTCGCAGTAAAACTGGGTAATGTAAACATAAAGGTGGAGGATTCGTCGCTTCTGCTTTGCTGTGCAGTACGTAAAAGTAAGATTTTTAAAATTCAACAGCGATACGGCTACTAATTTGCTGATATCACAGAAGAACCCCAATATGGCAATTTATTTATAAAATTGTTCATTAATAAATATTAGACTAGCCAGAAAGTTTCTGTGAGCATTTTCATTTTCTCATATCCTGCTTCAGTCGTGAGCCAGAAGCCTGAGCTTCTAGCGTTTATTTAGCAATCTTTCTTCCTAACTTGCGTAATTGATGAGCCTCATGGATGCTCTCCACTGGTTAGAACGACAACCCAAATCTAATCTAAATCTTTGAAAAAAAAAGGTTTATCTCAATACTATAAGATTTATGCACTTTAAAAAGTTGGTAGAATTTTTCCTTTTCCGTGGAATAAAGTATCTTCCTCTAGCAGTTCGTAAACAGTAAGAAGTTGGTCTTTGCTTACCAAAGAATGGAGGATAGATTTTTAAATGAAAAATTGGCTTTCGCGAAAGAAAGACAATTATTTCATGGTCCGTACCAGTAACAAACTTCAAGTGTGCTCTTAGGTTGCTGATTCTCTAAGGAATCTGGCTATGCGGTAGAAGTGAAAAGAGCGGATAGTGAGACATTCAAGAACAGATAAGTATGCGAGATCAGTAAACCACGTGCTGCCACTAAGCTCACTACAGGAACAAAAATTTCCTAGAAAACCTATACAAATGGATGGATGGCTGCTTTTTGTGATCAATCTTAGTAGTACAGGTCTTGCCATTTTGGGCTATTGACTCTTCACTTCGAAAATTCTCTCCAATTGTGAAAAAATTTAAGAAATTCGTGAAAAGGTCGGTGTAAAAGTTGCCTCTTTATTTGTAATTTTATCTCATTTGCTTCTATAGACTTAGCGTTCATTCTTCCTAGTTCCATTTTCCCCGCGTTGTTGATTGAGGAGAGTTATGACATTTTGAAGGAAAAGTTCACGGAAGCTTTCTGGCTGGCTTAATAACTTCTATCATTTGTAAAGTCTTCACAAAATGCAGTGCCGTTCTGTTGAGTTCCCTGGAAGTACACTATACCCATCCAGGCCGCAGAGATCTAACTTCTGCAGGCTGAATACTGGAATTTCGAACAAAGGTTAACAAAAGCGCTGAGCAGGTTGAGCAGTACAGCATCGGTATATAGATGTGACGCCACACTTAGAAATCTCAGAAATACTTTTGTGGTAATCTGTGCAGTACACTGAAATCTGGGTCTGATTAAGTTTTTGTTCAAAATTGTAATATTTAAATATATATCATAAAAATGTGACAACTGCGGCACCTACTCTGTAAGATTTCCGTGCTCTTTAGATAATTTATTCCACAAATTTGTTGGCTGACAAAAGAGACCACAGTTAGTTGCTAAACGCTCAAATGCAATAGTTTGCGGCATCCTCGTCACAGTAGAAAATTTTGAGCGAAGCGGAGTGTTTTACTTAGGAGCACATACATATCAGAGATATGTATTACTAGCATTGTTTGTATGAAATCGAAAAAAAAACCATTGGCTATAGCTGCGTTGGAAGAATATGTCCAAGACGGCGACGCACGTGGAAGGCAGAAAACCTAATTTCTCATCATCGCACACAAGCCATTTTCACTGTAGGTCGAAATTATCCGCGGAATGTCGGTTCATTCAGAGTTCTTTTTGATGTGAAAGCATGAAATAACTGCGCACTTCAATGGCTTCTTTATTAGAGTTTCCTGAAATATTCAGTTCTGAGATTTTTTTTCGAAAAATGCCTGGGACGACCCTTTTTCTACAGCTATAGGATATGATTTCTCGGTACAGTTCTCAAAGCTGTAAAAATGGGCTCATCTGGACTAGAAAACTCTTTGCTTAGTTACGCTGTAGGACCGGCCTGTTTCTACTTCAGGGAAAAACTTTTGGTCTGATTTTTGAGAGCTAGAGGTGCTCTTTCTCTCCTCTTTTGCGGCAGTTGAAGGGAAACGGAAGTAGTCACTTTCTTTCTTTAAGCATCTTAGCTGAAGGTGCATTGGAAAGCCCATCCTTTCCGGTCCGTAAACTTCTAGGCTGCTTTTTAATTATAGAGTTTTAGATTTGTAAAAAGTTTGGTATTGGGGTGCCTTTATATATGTTTGTGCTCTTTTATCTTTTTTTTTTGTAGAAATCGGCCCTTCGCTTTATGGACACTATGTCGATGTCGATACCTATATTTGGTATGGCTGATCATCAAGTCGCTACTTATGAAACGGACGACTCTGACTTCACTTTACGGGTAGGTTTTTGCAGTGTACAGCAATGCCAGTTTATGAAATGCAGGCCTTCGTTAATTTTTGCTTATTGAAGGAGAAGCGTTTGGAGCGTTGGCGCGATGCATGGGATGAACGTGTCTGTCGCAATTCGCTGCTGGCCGTTCACCAACATCTCTATCGCGGTGAACATCGAATCACGAAGGAGTCTAAAAAATTCCAGGAATTTTTTGTGAAGGAGGACTTGAGCAGTATACGGCAGAATTTCCAGGTACCATAATCGGCGTGGCCAATTTAGTTTTGCTGCTGAAGCAGACTTTTAGGTTCTGGTGAACTATTGTGCTGACGACAACTTAATCTGCTCTCAGATATTTAAAAAACTGTGGCCGGAGTTTCAAGAAAGGTTTGAGTAAATCTTTTGTTCAATGCAATTCCTGAGCAATAAGAAAAATCCTGATTTTCTGAAGCAGACGTTTTGAGCATGAGCTGGCAAACGTCTGCTTCAGAAAATTAGGATTTTTCTTATTGCTTCCAATTCGACTTCCAAAATAGCACTTTTTTCTGGCTTTTGGAAGATCGACCACTTTCATTTTTCAAAATGGTATTGTTTGTTACCAAGTAGTAATATTGATCCATTACTAGGAAATAAGTATGCAGTAAACGCGCATTAGTCCATTGGTGGTTGGTGGATGATCTTCAGCTGCACTCTTTTTTGCGGACTAATAGTAAGACCAGTGATCGGGGCAGAGCCAGGCACTCGCATGTGTCCAAACTGGTTAAAACAGCGACAGTAGGCTTAATTTGCATAATTTTAGACAAGTGCGGCGTCGTAGCTCGCTCACCTCACTGGTCTTAGTCGGTGAAAAAAAAAGAGTAAACGAAGGGGAGTGGACTTCCTGGCAGTATAGTTTTCGAAAAATTATTCGAGGGAGGACATCTTCACCCTTTTAGATTGAGATTCTGCGCGTGTTACGCCACCACAGCCCTTTTTCTTTAAAGGCAGCACAAACTCTAAAAACGGATTTCGAGATTCAGCTGGTTTATGAAACCTCGGTGGCTGAATAGCCAAAAACCAAAGTGAGAGCACCGGTAAGCTACCCGTCGGGGAGAAAACGGCTGAAACATCGGGTACTCGGCGGACTAGTTACGGAGGATGCGGGACGAGTTGACATGTCACTTTATTATCCACACTAGTTAGAGCGCTACAACCACTTGGTATGAGCAGAGTTGTACAAGCTTTCCATGTCCTCACAACTGAGGTGGTAAGCGACTCCAACGGAAGGAGTGCGACGAAGTGGAAAACTCGTCCACGAAGTCACGGACGAGTCTTCCGGAGCGAATCTCTCGGTCAGCAATGAGTTGTGAGCCAAGAAATTTGAACCTTAACCCATTTCTAAGCTCGTCTTTCGGAATCTGTCGAGAACTCAGAAGGCGTTCTGAGAGTGGGTGCTGCCTTTAAGTAGATTTTCAAAAAAAAAGCCTTGCACTTACATACTTGATAAAATCTTTGAAAATGATCTTTTTTTACGAGAATCACAGCATGGTTACAAAATCGGGACCGAAGTGAGAGGTGGACTCTCAGACTGGTTTTCTGGTATGTTCCTACAAACACTGCAGCTAATTCTTCTACCTCGAAGCCAGTGGTGAACAGGAAACACCTAAGGAAGTTAATGTTCATTTTCTTGAAGTGCAACTCTGAAACCTTCAGATTCCCACATCCTGCAACGCTGTACGGCATGCTTAACATTGGAAACGCGTACCTTCCAATCAACGAGAACTGGGAATTTTTCTTCAAAGTAGCCTATAAATATTTTCGATGCGGTTTCGCGTGATCTTCATGCGGACATTTAGACGAATGAAAAGACCTGCGATGAAACGAAGGAAGCGGGTGCTTGTGCCTTGATCTCAGCGGCTAAAGACGTACTGGAGAATCTGAAACCGAGCGAGGGTGGAGTGGTCGCGGATGCGTGGTTGTTCGATGCTGACTGGTCGTACAAAAGTAAAAGCGAATTCCCGGAGTATGTTGAAACTTTCTGATAGTGTGACTATTTTAACGAATGTTTTTAGGTGGTTTTACAAGTTATTTTCGAAACGTGCAAATGTACACCTTGATTATGCGTCGTTGTCCAGTGAGGATGTTATTATGAAGAGCACTCTTGTACCAGCGATATTCGGTAGGAACTACAGGACCATTCACTTTCGTGCGAACCTTATAGTGTTTCATCAGGAATGACATATGGGCCATATCCGTTGCACAGATCACGATCTCTAGGTTGGGGCTACTTGGTGCCGACGGCTGCCAAAAATGAACGTAGTGAGCGTTTTAGTTTCAATTTTGAAAGAACTGGTAATATTTCCTTTGTTTTCAGAGTCAAGCTCAAGTGAGGAAGATTCTTCCCACAAAGCCTCTCAGTGAGTTGCCTGTTCAGAACGCCACATTCACACCTGCGCAAATGCCGTTGCTTCGCTTTTCCAGGGTCTATGAGCATATCTGTCAAGTGGTAGCCAGCAACAAAAAAGAATCTGGCGACATTGAACCTGTAGGAAGACCTCATCATTTTGGTCCATTTCTTTTCTATCAGCTTTTACACCCAGTAAGGAATTTACTTCGGCAACACTGCAATTTTTAAAGGCAGCACCCACTCTCAGAACGCCTCCTAAATTGTCGATAGATTCCGAAGGACGAACTCAAAAGTGGGGTTAAGGTTCAAATTTCTTGGCTCAGAACTCATTCCTGACCGAGAAATCCGCTCCAAAAGACTAGTCCGTGATTTTATGGACGAGCTTCCATTTCATCGCCCTCTTCCTGTTGGAGTCGGCTATTGGAGTTGGCTATTCAGCTGCCAAGGTTTCATAAACCAGCTGGATCTCGAAATCCGTTTTTAGAGTGGGTGCTTCCTTTAAGTACTGCTTTTTGTAAACCTCTATAATTTCAGCTCGGTGCTCAGAATGTTGGTGATCCGTTAGGGAAACATTTCCTACGCCAAATTGAAAAGAAAGTTCTTCGACCAACGCGATATGTAGATGAATTCTTCATTCTCTTGGAAGCACTGAAGAGTACGAAGTTTTGGACGAACTACACGTGAGTAGCTTGTGTTACAGTATCTCGACACCGCAGTGAAATGAACAGTAGGATGGGACTGATTCAAATAATTCGCTGATTAACACTAAATGAAATCTAGTCTAATCTACGATACCAGCATTGCTGTATGATGAAATAGCGACGATAAACAGCAACCTTTACATGTTCAGCGAAGAAGACATATTCGGGATTAAAAATCTTCCATAGACCAGAGAATATTATCTTAGTATTAATATATGGTATTCTTTGAGTAACAACTGGATCCAGTGCAGAGCTTCTCATCAGATGCTGACTCTGAATATGTCCTCGTTTCGTTTTGAAAAGAGTTGTGAAAAGAACCCTAACAAAGCAGCTGGAAAAGCAAGAAATCGCAGAAATTTCGACGTGTAGTGAAATTCCACGGAATAGGGTAATTTTTAGCCTCTACTAATTTAACATTAATACAATAGTCCATCAGTTAGTTTTGAAGAGGGGTTATTGTACGGCGAATTTTGCGCTTCTTTAGCTTCCGTTTTATGTTCGCCTGACGAAAAAGGGCACTGAAAGGAAAACCGTGTGAAACAACTTACCTACCACACAACGATATCCACATGAAGAATAAAACAGTTTTCCAAAAAGGCGCCGTTACCTAGTTGAGGCAAATTTTTTTGAAACGGCATTACAGAAATGGCATTTGATGGCAATCAATGTGTTTTTATTATTCCAGTCTATTCCAGTCTATACACAGTAATTTGCAATTTTCTCCGCTGAAACGAGGGAATATAGGGACTGACTACGAAAATGTCACTCATTTCGTACGACGTCAGTTTTTGCTGTGTTACATATAGTTTAGGCAGGAGGTCGAAATCTCAAATCACGCCAAAAATTGTATGATGGGGACGGTCTGGGAAGCCGAATAGGAATATTTTGTTCACTTTTATGATAGCGTCTTAATGTGGAGTGTTGTTAGGTAGATACAAATAGATTTTGTAAGCAAATCTAAAAAGTTTCAGTAGAGCACATAAACTAAAATAATACAACTATATTTGTTTTTTTTAAATTTGTTATTGCCTGCTTAAGAAGATGAAGAAGCAGGAGAATATAGCCGAAAAAAGCTTACAAAAAAGAAATCAGTTTCTGTAGGGATCCGGAGAACATTTTTCGCCTAGTACATTTTAGTGGCTAAGCGCCTGCTATAATAATATGACGATTCAGCATGAAAATATATTTAGAAATTAGTATACATTTGGTAATAGATGATAATTTCTCGTGACAGTTTTACTTTTCCTGCATTGTCACTCCTAATTGTGAATACTTATTCGATCAGTGTTCCAGAAAGCGTTATGAATCCGAAATACCAGTTTGGTATGACATCGGTGAGGGACCACGAATAGGTGCAATTGCCCCTGCAATTGTTCCTGCTGGCACAGTATCGCGGCGAAGTGTTCACAAACTTTGGGTCACTCTCACTAATGAATCTGTAGGTTACTTGTAAGCAGTAAGGCATTCCTTTTAGGATCTAGAAGGATTTAGCACGCGGTATACTTTAGGGAACGAATAGGATCGGAACGGGGATCAAAAGCCTTGTGCAAGCCCCTGAAGGCAGTGTTCTTGTTGGTGCCGATGTAGATTCGCAAGAACAGTGGCTAGCTGGTTTGTTTGGAGACGCTAGCCATGCCGGAGCGCTCCGTGAGTTATTTTTGGTTGATTTTTGTTGTGCATTAGTCTGCACCTCGCTGTTTAGCTGTATCATCTCGTCATCCTGGTCTGACACCGTTCAGCAATATGATGCTGGCTGGTTCTAAGGCAGAGGGTACCGATCTGCACACAGTGGTAGCAAACCAGCTGCACATTGACAGAGGGCAAGCTAAGGTCTCTTCTGCAGAATCTTGTCTTTACTTCGCGTTGGTTAGATTGAATATGTGAGTCTTAGGCACTGAACTACGCTCGGATGTACGGTGCTGGGGAAGCCCATGCGAGCAAAACTCTTGCTCAGGCAGGGATGGAAGGCGGGCGTGCTGCCCAGACAGCAAAGGACCTCTTCAGAATGACAAAGGGTACAGAGAGTAGGTAGGTTCACTTTAGATTTCCTGCTGAGATTGGTCTACCTGGTTCGAATTGCATGCGTATTCTCTATATGGTTTCAACGTTTTTAAAACCTTGGATAAATTATTCGTGAATGATGTTCTGATAACAATACAGTACAGTAATGGGCTGTTAGTAAAAAGTTAGACTACATAGGCAAATATGTTGACTACATGCTGCAAGATACAGAGTTCCGTGGTGGACAGTAGGCTCAATTCATTGTCTCCGTGACATAAAGAGCAGAATATAGAGGCGGTAATGATTTCTGCGTTGAGAGCTTTGGAAAGCTGTGCACATTTAAGTTCAATTACCTAGAATAAGACATATTCAAAGTTTGTTATTAAGCGATCCTTGCAAGACGGATCGGAAAGGAATTTAATCAGAAGAAAAATGTTTAGTGTGTATGCACCTCAGGTTGCGGAGGTGAAATGTAGACTCGTGGTAACGCTATCCTTGAGTTTAGAAGAACATTTGCGAATAGCAATCTTTAGTGTGAGCAATCCCTAAGCGAATAGCCTTCTGGTTCTTATCCTTCGCACCAGCCTTGCTGCGAGCAGATTATTCTGTGAAAGCTGCAAGGACTGGAGCTTTTCTGCTTGTTTCGAGCGAGTTTGAAAAGGGTTTTAAATGGCTTATTTAGAGAAATTCAAGTGTTCCATGTTTTTAGTAAAAATTGCACTAAAACTGGCTGAGGCAAACATGTCGTTCAACCATTCTGCGGATACCCGGATACCCGAAGATCTGTCACTGCCAAGCTTCGTCTATAAGACGTGGGATAGATTGATATTTGGGTTGAAACAGAATCTGTTGTTCTAACTGCTGCTATTTAGAAACGTATTTGTGATTCTTGCATAGTACAACAGTATCATGGAGATAAGAATTAGAAACGCCATAAAAGCGATGGAATTTGTGACTTAACAAATCCACAATTCATCCTCATTTCATTCTGCTTTCGACTGCAAAATAAAACATTTTTGGTGCCGCTCAGACAGTGAGTCCTGCTTGCAGGGGTTGCGTTCATTGCAGGACCCTGAGTAGGTAGAGCGTCGGTTGCGGGTGGTACCTTACAGATTAATTTATAGCAGGGAAAAACACTCTGGGAAGATAGAAGATAGAGGAGAAAATAATAGCGGCACTTGAGTATTTTTGAATCAGGAATTGATTCGGACCTTGTGCTATTTTATCTGCCTCCTTTTTGCAGCTGGAAAATGCTGCGACGAGAAGTTCATCCACTTCTGAGAGCTTTCGTTGAAGATCATCAAGACAGGTCACCGGATTATCTCACCGTTGACGGAAACTATTACATACCTAGCTATGACAACAAGCTGAAGTAGGTTTTTAATGTCTTTTAATGTAAACAGCTCAAAGTTGCATTTTCTAACTTCAGGTCGTTCACAAGCGAGTTCGAGAAGTGGGTGGCTGAAAAGGCACTAGGCAAGGAAACGAATCTATCCGAGGAAGCAGTAGTTGTTTCTCTGTATGAGGGCTTTCCAAGCAGTGTGCGACTGTTTAGCGGTGGATAGTGAGTGTACTAAATTTCCGATAGGAAGTGTTCTGGCATGGGTTTTAGACCCATATTCATCAAGGTTTCCTAGGGAGGAGATCGGGGGTTTTTGGAGACACTTCTTTTGCTAAACATAATCGCTGGTAGATAGAGCAGCGTCGATTGCTTATAGGTGAATCCACAGATGCTTTCACGAAAGAAACTTGAGAATAAGTTTTGAATAAGGTGGAAATCCCAATCCTGCCGTTGAATGTGTTTTCGAGTAGAATATTTGGTGGACGCGTTTGAGCGACGACAGATTAACGGGTGCACTAATGCTGCCAATGAGAGTGCCCTAATTTTTTGAACGCAATGTATGACGATCTGTAAGTTGAAAAATAAAATGTTAAAGCTGCGATGAAAAATGGTTGTGTAAAGCGTAAACCATGAATGTTTTCTTCTGGAGATGTAGTCTTGGGCGATAAAGACAGCTCGTCAAACAAAATTTCTAAAAGCACCACCTTTGAATACCACTTTATACTACTGGCTAGGTTTTATGCGCGAAAGTAGCATTAATGTAAGCGGTACGCTCATAGGTTTCGTTCCACCAGTGGATTCCACTATGTGCCCGGAAACTCTAAAAGGTTTGCAAGCGATCCTGCAAGGCTTTCGGCCTAGTCTAGTAGTTGTGGACTTGCATCTGGACTGATGCATGGTTGCATGCTTACAGGGACACATAATTAGTCGAAGTAGCCGATCAAGATGATATGCATATGACCTAATATACCTTCCAATCCTGACTTCAGTTCTGCGAAATATTTCCTCCAGGAGAAGTAGAAAGCAGTTTTCGTTAGAAAAGTTTGCGCTGACCTGCGTACTCCTGGCAAATTTATGAAACTCAACGCCTGCAAGTTTGCTAACTCATAGACTGCCACGATCCTCATGACAGTCTCGTTAAGGGGATGCGAGTCATTCATAATTCTCTTCGCAGATTTGGAAGTCAGGTCTGTAATCGGTATTTGAAGCTTTATTTGGCTGCGTGCATTTTATCTCAATCTGCCGTTTTGAGTAAGTACGCGTTCCTTGTTAGCCACTTTTTTTCTAGGATACCAATGGTGAGAGCGAAAGAATTTCCGAAACTGCTGCCCTTGACTGCAGCAATGATACATGTATTTTCGGACGACTAATCGTTCTGGAGATCCTGTTCTGTAGAAAAGCATGAGAACTAACGTTTCAGCCAACTGTTAGAACTCTGGAAATATTAATTTTCAGTGAATCTGCTACCTTTAATTTCCTGGAAATGCAAACACATCGTAACATTCTGCGCACACCAGTGTTGGACTGTCGACTTTCTGACTCGCTATCTGCTCTTCCAGAAGATACCCCTGATCGGGAACAGTTTGCAGC
>KN549696.1:68563-86352 GCA_000797555.1 Oesophagostomum dentatum | reverse complement strand
TTTTCAACATGCACAACCAATCACTATGATGCATCTGAAACATTGCCACACAGCTTAGATAATGTCATAAAAATTTCAGCGGGATTGGGCAAAACTGCAAGAAGTTACTGCCAAAAAACCAAAAGTTCATATCCTTTTGGCCGGTACTGTATCTCCAGACCTTAATTCGCTCAGATACTCCGTATGGAGATTTTTAGGGGTCGAAGGAGTGCGCCAAACCTGATTGCAACACGAATCCTTTAAAGGAGGCACTACGGAAAGCCTGTGGTTAACCCGACAAATCCGTTTGATCGCCACAGCCGATTTTTTCCCCAAGCGATTCCGCGCCTATATCAGCACCCTTCAAGATCTTTCAGAATCTCGCTGTTTTCTTCTTGTTCAATTTGTTTCGGAGAATAAAATCTGTATGTTTATTATAAGCTCAACGCTTTACTTATGTGTCCGCGCAGCTTTTATCTTGTTACCGTATTTATGCCGCACCCTGTAGATTATTGGCTGTTAGGCCTGTAGGGAATGTAAATCGTTGACAACAAGTCAGAGCTGCGGAGCTGTCCGTCTGTGCAATTCCTGGCTCTGGGACCGTAGTAAACCCCCAATGTCATGAACTCACGAGCTCGTGACAAGTACGAGCCAGGCGCGAGGTGTTTCGCGCCTGTGCACGCGTAATAGGATGGGCGCGCGAGGATGTTACAAACATGTCGCTATGTCGCGATCTCACGAACTTGTCGCGAAGTCACGAGCTCGCGACATCGCGACATTCGCGACATCAGAGAAGGTGGAAAATAGTGTAGGGAGGAGAGAGACGCAGCGTGTTACGAAGTACATACCCTTGTGTACGACAAGCTCGTAGCGGTCACGAGCTCGTAAAATTAGCCGTACAGAATGCGTGGGCATGGCTTACACGTAGGCGGTGACGCGCAAAAAATCATCTGCGCGGCATATTGTCTTTGCATTTTTCAGGATTTTCTCATTTAGTTCTTTTTGTTTTCATGATTTTCTCATTTGGTTCTTTTTGTATCTCTGTCGCAAAAGTATCTTCGTAATAATTGAATTGCTGTATAGTTACTGTATTCTTAAACCCTTCTCGATTTTTCCTTTTTAGATGCAGGTTCCAAGAAATCTCCTGCTGTGTTTATTTTCTGGAGGTGTGGACTTGAAGGCAAAAGAGGAATTCTCGATGGGAGTCTCAATTCAGTAATAACTTCTTTTCGTACCTGTTCGTTTAATACTCATCTTTTTTTATTATGTCCTGCTTTGCTGTTTACTAGCAGAAATTGCTTGCCATTTGCTGACTTTGCCGCATTTTCGACTAATAGTCTAATGATCGCTTAATTTATTATTTTACTTATTTTGATTGAGTGTATCCTGAGAGACCTCTACATGGCCATCTTTTTTCTTGTTCAGTGATACTCATCAGCTGTCTTTGAAATACGTTCAGAATCCAATTTTTTAGAACGCAGTAATCGTCCGAGGCTGCTCCTCTAACCAGTGGCACACACATCAACTGATCGATTGGAAGTAAAATGAAGAAGGTGAGGTCTTCTTCATTACTTGGTGTTCTTTTCTTACTTTTTAGTTTTTTACGTTGTGTTTTAGATAAGTGTGTTTCTATTCAGTGCTTGGTCCATGTTTGTTTATGTAGGGGTTTCTACGGTTTTCGGTATTTCGTTTCTTTCTATGTAGTGTTATTTCTCATAATGCAGTTGAACAGTCCTGCACTATGCGCCTGTTGTGCAACTGTGGGCACAGAATTCTAGCTTATGTCCTAAAACGTCTTTCAGTAGTAAAAAGTAGTAGCCGTAGAGAAGAATTCCACTCAAGGCCGGCTTTGGACAGGAATGGTTGATAATCAACCCTACGCCACGGCTAATTTCGAGACGCCTTTTTCTCTAATCTTTGTAGTTGCACCTAACACAACTTTGCGCCTACTTTTCAACTCTGTGCATGGGAGATCCCTGCGTGCATGCTACGCAGCTGAGAAATTTCTTCTTTTGAAAGATGCTATAGGACTTGAGTTAGAATTCTGTGCCCACAGCTGCATAACAGGCGCACAGTGCAGGACTTGTAAACTCCACTTTGAAAAGCAACAACGCAAAAAAAACGAAACACCAAAAGTCAGGAAAAAACATGAAAGCACTGAATAGAAACACATACAGTGCGTTTCATAAATACACAATGCGTATCTAAAAATTATTACATTTTTCCGCATTTTCTCTGAAAATTTTCGTAAAATTTTCAGAGGGAATACGGAGAAGTAACGACAGCTAGAGTACAAGAGATGACTTTCCAGCAGTTTCGTTCACTTTTTACGAAATTTCACCTTCGCATACCCCTAGCACACTAACGATTAACGGCCACTTTTGCCCTGACATTCAGAATGAAGGGGCTAGCGGAAAAGGATTTCTTGTCTGTCAGAAACAGCGTCACTTTAACTGGCTTTGCTACAGTGCGTAACGAAAAATATAAGCCCATATCCAAAACAGCATAACCTCAGCTTGTATTAATCGCGGAAGTCTGCCGTTCCCACCATTAGATTCGCATGCAAAATAACCCTTTTGCAAAATTTTTGCAGATGTAGCTCCTCTCCTGGTTAGTAAATTCAACCAAGCAGGGTTTAGAGGCTGTGTCAAAACTATAGGTCCACCTGTAGATGCTGATGACCAGCTAACAGGACTTTAAGATAGTCCTGTTGAACTATGTCAAAGTGCTGTTAGCTAGTCATCAATAAACATTCATCTTTACTTATGAAGAAGATACGAATGACCGTTTAGAAGGTATAGATCCCATTTTCGATCATTTCCGATTTAAAAATTGATTTAGTTTCCCGTTGTGAACAACGCAACTTATTACTACATCTTATAACTAGTATTCGTACTTCCAACTTACCTACTTTCTCTATAACCTGTCGTTGACATGTATATCCTAGAGGCATGATTACAGGCGCTTCTGCTGCCCTACTTTTAGGCTATCGGCACCTATCTTAAGGTGCCATCGAGGGAGCGGTGCTGCCTTTGTGTCACACTACATATTGCCTCCTACGGCAATATTCCGTAAGGTAGGTCCGGTACCGCCCCCCCCCCCTCCCCCCCCCCCACCAATCTGCATAAATACCCCCGTAATTCATTGTCTGTCGGATTTTTATTCTCGTCTCAATAAAGTACTGCTGCTACTGCTCGTTTCTATTCACATTCCATTGGTCGTCTACCGAATTGTGTAACCTAAAGATCAGGGCATCTTCTAGTTAGTTCATCAGTATAATGTATTGTGTTATCTTCTTCATAAGCAAAGATGAATGTCTGCTGATGATTAGCTACCAGAACCTTGAGATAATACGAGTTTGTATAGGTGAACCTATAGTTTTGATACAACCTCTAAACCCAGCTTGGTCGAGTTTAGCAACCAGGAAAGGAGCTATGTCTGCAAAAAATTGGCTCAGAAACTGTTTTGCATGCAGGATCTAATGGTGAGAATGGCAGACCTCAATAATTAATGTAAGCTGAGCAAAAGCTGTTTTGTTTTGGATCCATATTTCGATACGCACGTAGATGGATCTATATTTCGATATGACACCCTCATTTTCGCGCAGAAGTCTTTTATCCTTCGTGCAAAGGCTTTCTTTAGCACTACATGCGCAAAATGTGTACCTAAAAGTTATTCTGCTTGCTGATCAAGAAAAAATATCAGGAAGTGGCTATGTTGCCCTGCTAAAAAGCTATTACGCGAAAATGGGGTGTCATACGATTATGAAACGCATTGTACTTGGTCTAGAACACAGCGTGAAATGCGAAACTGAAGCAATACGTTGCAGCTCAAAAACGAAGTGAAACAAAACGACGAAAACGATCAGAAACTGTTTCTGCTCTTGTAATATCATACAAAATAAGGACTTAGATATCTTCATCGTGCTGGACAGCGACCAAACTGGAGGCTGTTTCGCAAGCGAAGCTGTAGAAATCTCATGGACGCTACAAGATCTGGCTGCTTAAATGACGTTTGTCCATCGACATCAGAACTGTAGAGAGCTTATTGTTTTCAAATAAATGTTAAATGAAGTGATCTAGCGTTGTTGACCTAGTTTCGAGTCAGTAAGAAATTTCCAAATTGAAGAAATATGACTACATTTAATGAGTAAAAATTGGCTACTTGCCAATAGCCTTACTGGTACTGGCCTGTTGAAACGAAGTTCGAATAGATTTTTAGTAAAGCAAGTAATATCGATTAGTGGCTAGCGATGCCGAAAGTGTAGCAAATACTGTTACTACAATGGACTCGCACACTTTCACTTATGACAATAATTCTCAAAGTGATAATAATGCATTTTTGCGCCAACAAGCAAATAATGATGTTGATTTTACCGATGCGCCTAATCTAACGCGCCGAAACGCTACTTAAAGCGTTAAAATCGGAAAAGGTCCTTTTTCTATTCCTAGGAACTCAATATTGCAGTTTTGTTTCCGTCCTTGGACATGTCTATGATAGGAAAGTTTTGTACACACTCATGAGCTTGGCTCGTACATGTTGTGACAATTTCGGGCGGATTACTACGGGCCCTGGACTTCCTATGTCTTCTGCATCCATCAATTCCTAATCATGTTTTCCAGGTCCACATGGACTGCAGAGTAAGAATGAAGTAAGAACCTTAGGGTCTTTTCCTTATAATTGGGAATAGGTCTTTTCCTTATAATTTTCATCCTACAGCTTCATAGTGACATCCTAAGCCTAGTTGTAATTTTTTTCACACATTCAGCCAGGGAGTGGTTGCTCTAGTATCGTTTCGAATCGATCTGATGAAGTTACCCATTGTATTTATTCTGCCAATGTCTGTCTGTGAGCGGTTGCTCATTCTAATCCAACAATTTGTTTTTGTTGTAATGATGTTCAGATAATGGCGGTTCGTTAAGGCTGTTGTGGTTCATTTTGTTATCTCTAATTATTTGCAATTTATCGTCTTGCCGATGTACGAACTTCCCTGTAGTTTCTGCTATTTTATCTCTTGTACATATGTGGTTGTGGCTGACGAATAAACCTTCGCCCTTTTGGTGTTGCGAAATGCAAAAGATAGTTTTACCATGGTGTAGTGGAGGTAAAACTGCCTCTTTTCACTTTCGCGCACAGTCAGTCTGAGCTTCCATTACTGCGAAAGAGACTGAAATGCAAGGCATCACAGCTTTATCAACTGGCGCTGGAGCGCAATTTCCTCGAAAAAATAGCCAAATCAAAGCTGCGAAAAACATAATTAAGTTTTTTGTTTGGCGAAAAGTTGCTAACATTTCTAGACGACTCGAAAGAGAAGGATTTCTTCTGCCTAGACATACAGTAGAGTCGGATAAAACTCCCAAAAAGCGTGTGTGAAAGCCGGAAGGAAGGAAATAGATTTTAGAGGAAAATAAGGCTCGGAAAAGCATTACCACCTCCTTCAATGAAAGAGTTTTCGGCAATGTTTATATAATAGAAGAAACTTCGTATCATGATTTCTCGAAATTTCGCTCTAAATAAAATTGCTACGGTGTGATGCAACGCAGTCAACAGTCCTACCCAAGACAAAAATCGCGGTAAAGTTGCACTGTACTAACCAAGGGAGCCTATGAAGGTCCACTTTTAAGCTCCGCGCACAGCGGAGTTTCTCATTTCTCTAAATTGTCCAGATTTAGATGAGAAGTTGTTGATTATTGGGTTTTATAAATGGTTTTTTTTTCAACACTAGTTTCAGGAAAAGCGGGAAATCCCTAAAATTCGCGGCTACGTATGTTCTGGTACTGCAAGGATTTCCCCTAATTCTTGTGAAGTTTGATAGAGCAAGTCTTCGTCTTCACAAAAACATATATAGTTGCACATTTTTTTCTGAAATGGAAAGATTAACCATGTTTGTATAAACCGTACTTTTCGGTCCTCCGTTATCAAGCTCCTAAGGCATAGTACAAGTATGCTATTTCTCTGTTTCCATTACTTTCCGAGTGGCGAGACGAGGGAGGAGCTCTCCTTTGAAGGAGGAAAAACCAGTTACGCAATTTTTTTTTAAATTTCGTAAAACTTATTTGAAAATAAAATCGTGGGGCCATTGAAAAATATTGAAAATAATGGATTTTGCAAAAACTTGGCCTAGAGAGGTAGTCTGGAATGCTGAATTCGAAATTTATACTCATTTTATATAGTAACTCCGTTTATCCCGGGTAGGGAGTCAGCTTACTAGAGGGTCAAAACTCGCTGAAACCAGAGGGTTGAAACTCTGCTCAAAATTAACAGAGTGGAAGTTTTCGAGGCGATTTTTATCTTTACGTTTTTTTTTCTACGTATCAACATCCCAGGGCGGCCCCCCACTGCAACTGTCACACCATACGCTTGACCCTGAGCGGTGGTTTATGTATTGGCAGCTTTAGTCGACAAGCGTAATAGCTCAGCTGAGTAAAATCTCAATGCATGCGTTCCTTTCCTAACCGATGTTAAAGGAGAACACCAGTCGCACCTCCCTCAAATAAGACTAAGAAGGGTATTCGAGCACACTGAACAGTCCCCTTCGCTGATGAGTGCTGAAGGCTAATGAGTTAGTAAACTAACTTTTTGTAGTTATACCCAGATCCTTCCATGTAAAAGCTCTGCGTCACCATGTGAGCCATCGTCGTAGCGCTGGGAAAGTGCTTGGCTCCAAAGTAGAACAAGTTTTCACCATATCTGGAGTGTTTACTATTCTCTTGTGCGGCTGCTCCTCCGAAAGACTCACATCCGTGGCTGCTCGTGCACCAGACACCCCTGCTCGGACCCTAGCACGTCGGCCCATCTTTGGGCGGCTTTCTCCAGTTGTCCGTCGTAAACTAGTGGCGGAGCGTCATGTCTGGCGCGATACATATTGTGGTAGATAGTGAGCTGGAAACTATCTAAGCGTCAAGGTCGTTTCGGCAGTGATCACTTAAAGAAGGGCTACCTCATCCTTGAACATCCTCACATTGAAGCTCTTCGGATCGCTGCGGTCCCGTAGGCTCTCCTGCAGGAGAAACCGACGTATTTGGTCTATCTGGAAAGGATAGAGTTACCTGGAATTGACGATAGGTCAACCGTTCTGAGAACACACACTCTTGGGATACAGTTTGAATAGCGGGAAAGGACTGATGCACAAGATTGTCAAATGGACGCACTTCTGGTCTGACTCATGTGGTACTCTGAGGAGTGCGAAGCAGAGCCTTACAGAGTAATACTTTCTGTCAGTGGGCAACAGGAATCTCAAACGGGTTTCTTGAGTGTCTTCATATGAGGATTATCATCGCAGCTGCAATTTCGCTGGCGCAGTTGGCTTTTCCGAAAAAGTGGTGAACAATACATCAATCCGCTTATGTTAAGGTTGTCTCAAAAGAAATGCGCATTAACGCTATGACTCAAATATTATAAATAATGACAGGAGCTCATTTATTCTGCAGTATAGTCTCCATAATTATCAACAAAACTCTTCCATCGTGCAGACAAGGAATGGAGGTCATCGCGGTAGAAACTGGCCGAACGCGACTTGAAGAACAAGGACGCAGCGCGCATTTCTTCTGAAACAACCTAATACAACCTAGCTTGTACGCGTGCGTGCCTACCTGTCTGTGCGCGCAAGAGAACGATAACGTAGCTGAGAAGAACTGCGATAGACACTCAGCGTATCGAATTCTGTACAAAAAAAGCGTCCAGATTTTCAATTTCTTCGAACATGAGACCTGTTTCGAACTATTTCCCCTTTTCCCAATATTTAACACGTCAAGCAGTTGCTTATGGTAAAGTAGAAACTAATTTTATCACTGCCGTATGCATGAAGGCTGTTGATGTCTAGTTCATTTAAAATATTAAAAGGATGAAGAAGACTAGAGTTCAATGCATAGAATTAAGCCGCGCACACGGTCCACAGGTATGTTCTGTTCCCCGTTCTTTCGTTTGTCATCCCACAAAGATGTGAGATCCACTGAACGGCTGACCTCCAGAAGAAGCCCGAAATTTTCCGACAAAACGGCGAGACCGTTCATATCAGCGGAACAGGACCGCGAAGCGGTGCGGAACCATTGGCGTAATGATTCAAAATGATTAAGGATTCAGAAGCTCACCTTCCATTATACATTAGAATCTCTTTTTTGCTGTACCATTCACTGACAAAACACGCACTAGCTGCTTCTAACTAATCTACTTCTAAAAATAGGGAAGTGAAGTTGCAAGAGTCCTGCGCATAATTTTTGAAAGCGTAAAAGTGAAGATACATGTCATACTTAATTCTGACGTTTGTCAGCACTCATTACCTCTTCATGGAATGAGATCATTTACTCCGAGCTGTACTAGTGACGCAGAAGACAGTAATGTTAAAACTATCGCGTGAAGTTACACGCTTGAATGGAAAAGCCAGAAAAACGGAAGTTTTGAGTTTTGAGCCATCGCTGCACCTCACTTCTTTGGCACACTTTTCGATTCTCAAAATTGTAGAGGAGCTATGCAGCTGTAGTTTTCTTTTCAACACAAATTAAGATGTTCCCATTTAAACAAGCATGTGCGCATAAATCATAGCTACTTCCACAGAAAAGTGGAATTTCCCAGAATGGATTGTGTTCTATAAAACACCGCAGAAAAGTCTGTAAAAGTTTTTTTAGAACGCTTTCGCTTAGAGTAGTACATAAGTTGGGTTAAGCGAAGTTACGCCTTATCAAACCCAGAGCTATGGGCATTTCCCCTACATCAACATGTAGCATGGAAGAAGCCACATTATGAACTGAAAATTCTTACGCATGGCTAACTCCGATTGGCCTAACTTTTCAAAGAAGCTGGGGAATTTTTTTTCCGCTAGCAACACTAGATTGCCTGCTTCGTTTTACGAAAAACGAAAAAAAAACATTCATGTCATCGAAACACTTTAACCATACTTGCTTCTGCACATCGAAGCAAATCGTGGTCATCGCGGTACTACAAAAGCAAGCTTCATGTCTAGCAGTTTCTGTGTTTGTGCATTGTTGCTGAATGCTACCTACGACTAGAAAGGATACATCAACGTTACTAACTATGTTAAAGAAATTACTAAATTTCTAGTAAGGAACTACCACCATAACGTAGAGATTTGGCGGGTTGCCGTGGCCACAGTTTACGGCAATAACAGAGACTGTCAGCGGTAAGGAAAAAAATAGGGCAGGTAGTAAGGAAACTGTGACAAATGGCGCATGACACCGCTGCGTCATTTATACACTGGCCTTCTTGGCATTCAAGAAGTTGAATTCCCGTCCACTTAGCAAGTTACTACGTGCTTCTTCAGTGCTTCTCTAACGTTGAAGTCAAGATAATTTTCCCATAAGCTTGCAGGGTGACTTTTTGCTTGTACTTGTGAAATTTTTTTTATTGCCTAAATTAGAACAAGGAAGGCTTTAGTAACTGCCTCATTAAAGGATTCTTCTTTGGGTTTTTGGAACAACCTGGAACCGAGCTTCAGCAATACCCGTAAAATTCAACGTTTCATTATTTCTGCTCAGGTTTGTAAATTCTGTTTCTGCTGTGACTTCCTCGCCAGTTTTTTTTTTTGTTGTACAGAAGAAGAATTTATGAGAATCAACGGGTAGCACTTTCGGCATGTCATCGGTGGGTATCAACGCTGCGCTTGAGTGTCATATTTGGCGTTTGCTATATGTATCTCAGACGAATGTTCATGGGATATTCAACGCACCGTAATTGCGGAAAAATGCAATCTGGATCATCTCGTTTGCTTCAATCCAAGCATAAAAAAGCTAACCACAGACATAAAATATCTACAATACCGCTCACAATTTGTGCAGAAAAGACGGGAAAAACCGCCGCGTCCGTTTTGGACGGAAAAATCCGTCGCAAACCGTTTTCAGCCCATAACTTGCGCAGAAATGAATAATTTGTAAATCTGAACAAAGATTTCCATGGTATACGTCGAGACAAAGCTATCGATATATTACACTATTAGACTCAGTTTCGCCTCAGAAGCGCCAAAGACTGAGCCATATTCACTTTATCTAGTACACTTTTAATATGGAAATAAGCTGAAGCTTACGAAGGTTAACAAGCCACTTTGGTAGAAGAAGGAGCGCTGTTCACGATATGACAGGAAATGATTGAGAAGGTTTTCTTAAGGGGGGGGGGAGCTTTGCCCCTTCAAAGATGAGACCTCAGAATGCGTGCTACGTAAAACTGCTCGAAGAAAGGTAAGGAGAGGTATTTACGAGTTGGGAACAAGCATTTCTATACTCCAGCCTTACATCTTCCTTGTACGCAAAAGATCCACTTATCTGGCCATACTTCGTTTTTGGCCACTTCTGTTCACATGGCGAGAATCGTCACCGGCAACTACTGTGCGCTAATGCGCTCCAATCGAACCAAAGTTATGACTCGGTTTCATGCGCCTTATTTGCTGCTTTCGGAAACGTCGTTGCAAACTGATGCTAGCACGATGGCCACCGAGTTCGAGAATAATGAGTTCAAGCCTGGAGAAATAAAGCGATAACGGTTTCTTTTTCAGAATTCATTTAAATTGTACAACTCTGCTTTCTTGGGTGCGAGACTATTCACCGTCAAGCGTGCGAGAACGCGCAGTTGCCATTAGTAGCTTTCGCGCTCGGCACACAACTCATCCTCGGCAAATTTGAATTTCAGCTGAAATTTGGACCAGTTGTCCGAGTAAGGGCGCGATGGCTCCGCCTCTTTGACAGTGAATAGTCTCAGACCCTGCTTTCCTCGGTTGGCAAAACGTCGATTGCCACCCGTTTCGTTATGATTCTCTTGATAATACATATCAAGCAACACTTGCTATGAACTCTTGACAACTAGCAGGACGATGTGTTCAAAAGACCAAGCAGTTAGGTTCATGGGCAATCAATTATGCAAATGAGTTCTGCTTCTAACGTATGCTTAGGTTCACCTTCAACTTTGAGTCGCTGATGAGAGTGGTACTGACGCTCACCTGTTGTGTGAAGAGGGCAGCCGTAAACGAGATGCATGGCGGCGGATCGATTCTGGACGTCATCAAGTTGTGTTCGTCTACACACTACTTGAGAAAGCAGTATCTTCCAATGATTCGTTGTTAAAGCAGACAAAATGAATCGTTAACGTACGAAGGGATGAGCGAACGAAAAGATACCTTACCGGCATAATTCCAAAGTTAAAGGTAAACCAAAACACACACTAGAAACAAAAGCCATTTCCACAATTGATCGACCGTGAAGGTCACCGCCCGGTCATTTAAACAAATCATCCTGCTCATTGTCAGGAGGTCGATATCAAATGTTGCTTGATATGTATTATCAAGAGAATCATAATGAAACAGGTAGCTATTGATGTTTTGCCAACTGAAAAAAGCACAGTTGTCAAACTCAAATGAATTCTGAAAAAAAAAATCCGTTATCGCTTTGTTCCCCCCCCCCTCAGGAAAACAGGCTTGAACACCTTCAAAGGATTCCCGACGTCAGAAGCCATCGTGCTAGCATTAGTTTGCAAAAACCCTTCCGAAAGTAGCAAAAAAAACGCTTAGAAACCGACTCGTCGCCTTAGTCCGATTGGAGCGCGCACACCATCAACTGGCAAAGGCGTTTTGAGTGGGATAAAACGGTCATAGATGGAGTATGGCCAGTAATGTTCTTGCTATGCCTACAAGTAACGGCTAAGGGTAGAGGGAAGAAATACCTGCTCACCAGCCCATAAAAAGACTTTACTTACGTCTGTTTCCAACAGTGTTTACGACCCACATTCTGAAGGTGTATCTCTGGAGTGGCGAAACTCACCCAGAGTAGGATCTTGTCATGCATTTTCTATAATTTGGTGAAGGCGACTCCTTTATCTACTAAAATTTTTGGTTTAGCCCTCATAAGCATTTCACTTTTATACTAAGGTTGTAGTACAAAAGCTTAATATGATTCAATTTTTAGCAATTTTAAGGCGAACCCAAATTCAGTATTCTAATATTTCTTCAGTTTGCAAAATCTTCATTTTTTGACAAGTTATAAGCTTCGAACTGTTTACGACGTTTTTTCCATAGAAAACCATCGCGATGGTTTTTCCATCTTTGTTTTGCATAAACTGTGAACGGCATTGTACGGAGAGAGAATCGCCACGCACGGGTGTCACTTATGCAAATATGCAGCTCTCCGGCTTCTGAAAAAAAAATCTGCTCACAGCTAACCTATTCTGAGATCATTATGCTCGTAAAAATAAAGGTATCTTTGATATATCTTGTATAGAAAGCTGTATTTTATAACAAGCTGAGCGTTGAAAACGCTGCTGTTAGTTCCAGTGATTCTCTGTTGCAGTACTTTTGAGTCGACATATACACTGCATTTCGACTACCTTGCTACATACTTTGCAAGTCAGTCAATCCTTTTCGTTCTTAAAACGCTACGGCTTCCAACATGTCCAGAGTTCATCCAGATAGACAAAATGATATGGACAGTAGCAGCTGTGGTGCACTGCCGAACCAAATAGTACAAAAGCAAATCAAGAATTCCAATATGCTATATGATAAAGACTTTAATGTAATCGGTCTCTTACTTTGCAGCCACAAAAAATGATCTCGTTAAGTATTCTCACTTGGAGAAGCGTCATTAATCAAAATACCAACTGAAAGAATGTCGCGTTGAAAACTGTTTTCTGCCCTATCCGCTGCGAGCTTTGATGCGTATGCGAGACATAATGTCGTGAGCAGACAAGGGCCGCCATCATTGGTTAGGTCCGCCCACATTGCGAGTGGCTAGTCAATAACGGCGGCGCCCGGCCCGTGCCTGCTTACGACATTATGTCTCGCACCCCTTTGATACCATTCGTCCACTTAAATACAACCAGTGGTGGAGTTTTTTGTCTTGAGCTCACTGCGTGACAAATCGGGTTGCCTAAGCAAAAACAGCGTATCACCTTTTCCTATCAGCGTCAGTGATTATACAGTGTTAGTGAATTTCGCTACCTAGCCAAACAAATTCCTAAAATCTGCGAAATAAGCTTCGTTTTTCACTCACTGTTTTGTATCTGGCACTGCTCGACATCTCGTCCATTCCCTTCACTGGCGGAGACGATACGATCGCCTTGGCAAATCTACTGCGGTTAGTCTCAATGCTCTTTTTCGACGTCCTTCTACTTTTATCCAAGGAGATGAGGTCGAATATTGTTAGATTCTTCTTTTCCATTTCCACAGCTGACGGCAAGGTTGTTTTGCTCCTCGACTTCGGAAATGCCTTTGTCGTCGACGCATATGTCACTCTGCAACTCTTCGTAATGCTACAGTAGTCAACCGGTTATATAGCTTGTAGAAGTCTTCGATCACGTCACATTTACCTGAGGGAGGGACCAGCAGCCGTCCGTATGGGGTAAGTACCTTTTAAGTTATAAATGGGTAGCTCTTGCCACTCTGGTTGGGATATTGTCGTTTTTTCAATAGTCACTCGTATAAGGAGTCGCTCATTGGAACTCTAAATAATTTCTTCACAGTGAATCTCCGTAAAGCAGTTAAAATAACTTACGATGGGACCTGAGTTCCTTGCAAAGGTGGCTTTAAGGCAGCTCGTTGATGATGTTTTAAAAATACAGGAGGACGAAAACACAGCATGAGGATAGGAATCTGCCACACGTTTTCCTCTAAAGCTATGCAATAAATGGCGAGGAGTGCTTGCGCTGAGCTGTGCCGCTTAAAGAAGGAAAAAGGAACACTATGAAGGGTTCAATGTTCACTCTACCTTGTCAAAGGAGTACATTCGCACTTATTATGGAAAGGACTTTGGGACTGAGGGTTAGCATCGTGTGGACACAGGCAGAATCTGTGGGATTCGCGGTTACTCAAAAAACATCGAAAAAAAACATCGACACACTGAATAGCAAGAGCCAAAGAAAATCGGAGGGAAACAGCTCACTGGAAATGATAAAACTGCTTCAACTGAGCTCTGCTGCGAAAGTAATTGCTCTTTAGTCCGTCATATTTCAGTATGGTGACTTCGGCGATGTTGGCCTAGAACAGCGAGTTGTGTTGTAGACAAGGATTTCGGGTTATCTCGAGAGTACCTCTGCGAAGACGAAAGCGATCCAGGAGAGAGTGATAAATAGTGGTCGCACGCAGCCCATAATTGCGCCCGCGCTCTACACTCGCGCACTTCCGGCGCCGCGCTCTGCTTTTGTAATGTTATCGGACGACCTTGGTTACACCCCCAAGTGGTCAGCTTGCAGTACTTATTACCTCTTCTACTGTTAGGAAACCATCGAACTCCTTCCTTGAGACCTCGACATGCATTTGATCATAAACGAACTGTAGAGTTCATTGGGTTTCAGAAGCTCTGCTGGTGCAAATATAATTAGGCTCAGTGTTTTGGCTGATCCACTTTAAACCAGGGTCAAGCGTACCGATGCGACTCACTTGCCTCCAGGGCGACCCCTCCCCTCTTCTATGCAGAGACTTTCTCCATCTCTGCCTAGAATAGTGCGGAAGTCCGACATCGTTTTCTACAAATTAAGTTGATGCGACCCAAGGTCAGTTTTGATGCGACTCTTGGCTTCGATCGCATCTCAGTCGCATTAAATTATTTCCCTTAAAAAGGGAGAACTACAACAGCTTTTTAGAGCAGCAGAATAGGGCTAATCTTTTAGTTTCTTATCGTATAAAGCGTATCCTGAAAGCTTCCACTGCCAAGCAAATAATCACCTTTTTTTTTCAACCATACTTTCGATGAAAATCGAAAATTGCCAACGTTTGTCATTGTACAGTTCTTCAGTGTTTGAGTCTTTTGGCAATTCCTTCAAAATGTTCTATAGAACGAGTTAGAACGAGTCTTATTCTTTAGAATTATATATAAATTTTATGAGTTTGTCTCCGATTTCGAGGAGTTATGCATGTTTCTGTAAACCCTAGTTTTTCCATTTCTCGTGAGTTTGTGCGCTCCACGGGCGT
Organism: Oesophagostomum dentatum; assembly: GCA_000797555.1. Classification (NCBI taxonomy): domain Eukaryota; kingdom Metazoa; phylum Nematoda; class Chromadorea; order Rhabditida; family Strongylidae; genus Oesophagostomum; species Oesophagostomum dentatum. Next base: position 71,474 of record KN549696.1, on the reverse strand, counting down.
TTGCGCGCTGCGAGGGCAAATGCCGCGCCAAGCTAAAATCCGGATTTCTCGATGATCATGCGGCGTAGCCTCAGTGCATACGGAAGGTTAGCACTCCCTTCGCTTTTGTTATATTAATGCGATTCATCGTTGGAGTCGCTGTCGTACTGAAACTTTCGAAAAAATCTTGGACGGAGATGAGCTTCAATTGCAAGAGATTAAAAGGCTGTGATCTAAAATTTGCTTGGAGTCCTCTCACCATATCACTGCTATCTCGTTTGGTTCTGTATCAACTCAGCGGCGACCCTCTCCCCTCGAGCGACATCCCAAATCGACCTCCCGTTGCGACTGTCGCAACTACGCTTGACCCTGCTTTAAACTATCATAACTTTCTTAGTTGTTATCGGATTTAGCAGTGGTGAGCATCATTCGAATCAGCACCCCTTCGCTAATGCGATGCTGGTCGATTTATGCCATCAGCGAAAAAACTAGGTGGCCGGGATTTGGCAAAATCACAAAGGCTGTTTTTGCCTGGCCCTGATTGGCAAAAATTTTACCGGCGAGAAGGTTCTGAAGATGCTTGAGAAGTGGTAGTCGTTTTTTCGAAAGGTCTGGGGGATATGGCGGGTGGGGTAGAGCTTCAGCCCTCAATTCGTTCAATTTTTTGGATGGTGATTTATGAAACGTGAGGGCGGGTGTTCCATGTAAAAAAAAAATGGGCCTCTTCTACTGACCAGTGCCGACCGCAGCTGACGCAGTTTTCTGAACATTTCATCGATTTCTTCACATTAGGACTCTGCAGTGATGGTTGGCCTGGTTGCAAAACATAGTAGTGGATCATACCCGCCGACCACCACACTGTAACCGTGACCCTTTTTTGTGGGGGGTTTGCCTTTAGGAATTTCCCTGGGGGTTCGTCGGCATTCAACCACTGTCCCGAACGGCTCCTATTATGGCACAAAATCCACTTTTCATCACAGATGACGATCGATCCAAGGAACGGGTCGTTTTGATTGCGAAAAAGCAGAGAAGAACAGATTTCGAAGCGTGAGAATTTCCGTCTGTCATTCAAGTGGGGCACCCATTTCTCGAGCTTTTTCTTCTTTCTAATGCGCTTTAAGCCATCAGCAACAGTAGTTCTACTGACTCGTAGTTCTTCCGGAATCCCATGAATTTTTTTAGGATGGGTCAACTTCCATAAAGGCCTTTAAATTGTCGTCCTAAATTACTGTAGGTCGATCGCGGATTGCCTCACATTGAAATTAAAATAAAATATCGTTCGAAATTGCTCCTTCGACATGCTTCAATAAGTCGGGAAAAAAGTAAACTTATTAAACACAGGAAAAAGCAGATTATAACCTCAGATAAAGCGAAGAATTCTGTTCTTGATGTGATATTGAAACATAAAATAATTTTAATTTTTGCTCAGTAGCAGACGAACAGAAAACGCCAATAGAAAACCGTGAGAACTTTCCGGACAACCTAATAGTTTTGCAAAGCTTAAAGGCACAGTCCCAGCTGGAAATCGTTTTCGAGACTTTGGCATGAGTCGAGTCGCGCGGCGACGCTGATTATAGCGATATACGTAAAATTGCACAAGAACTTTAAAAAAGTCCATCTTTCTGAGGTTTAAAGGGGCCAGAATAGGCGGAGATTTTCCACTATTTTCCACTGCTGGACGAGATTTTTGGCGGAGCGCGACGCACTGTAACGTCACCCAGAATCAATCAAGCACGTGTATCCGCGACTTCTTAATTCAACATTTGTGACCTCCATTATATCGAATCCACCAGTGACGTCATGACGCAGAGGATGCGCACGTTTCCTGGCAAGGAAACTCGTAAGGAGCGGTTTTTGAGTCAGAATAAGAGTTTTTGAGGTTTTGTTTAACTTCACCTATATCGTTCGACTCAGCATGTCAGGAACTCCTAGGACATGCCAGTATCCCAAAAACCAAAACGAGGTGGGACTGTGCCTTTCAGAAAAACTGCATTATTTCACTAAAACTGCAGAGAAAAAAACGAACTCAGGGGAAAACTGCTTGTTCTCTGAAAGGTATGCGAAGTGCGCGTTTACATTTTAGGGCTTCACTTTTTAAAGCAAGCATCTGTAGAAAGAAACCTCAGGGAGCAATTTCTAAGCAGAACTTTTGAAGGTGTGGGCAACGAAACGGACTTACAACAGCTTCAGTACCCTATTCAGCAGTGGGCAGGATTTTTTTAGGAGGAAGAAGAAGTAAAATTCTGCCCTATGGTGATAACTTTATTCAGAGACACTTTTCACGGACCAAATCGTCAGCAAAAGGCTTCGTTGAGACCTCTTATATAAAAATATCTGAGATTCTTGTGGTTACTTAGCCTTAAAGGAAGCACGCACGAAAAAAACAAACATTGAGATTTTTGCACTGTTAGGGCACGTTCCTCTTGTCCAAAGCCAAAAGCTCCTCCGTCAAATCGATCGCGCTCGCGGCTCAGAATCGGTCTCGATTTCAGAACGGAGGGTACCTGCCCGATTTCATGGACGAGTTTTGCCTTTAATTTTTTTACCACTGAGAATGGGTGAAAATGTAAAACCTTTCCGGTCTTCTTTTGGAGACGATCCAGCATCTACTAGACGGACAACTTGTCCGGTCCGCAAATTGCGCAATTACGCTGGACGTCTCTTCTGGAGCGATTTTCTCCGTCAGAAATGACTTCTGAACCAAGATTTTCGAACCTCACTCTATTCTCATAGTCCGTCCTTCAGAATCAGTCGTGGATTCAGAAGCATTCTTAACGCAGGCGTCTTCTAATGGTACCTGCTTGGTGACCTAATTGTGCTCTGGTTATTTTTTATATAAAGATTTTTAGACAAGATAATGGTTCTCTACTTGCTTCCTTCTTAAAATCACTTTCAGATGTATTTCCAGGCACTTTGCTTTATGTTATATATA
>KN549695.1:17284-32781 GCA_000797555.1 Oesophagostomum dentatum | reverse complement strand
AGAGAATGCAGAAGGACTTATTGGCATCAAACTGCCGACTACTTGGTCGGTGACATTTTCTTTGCCACTGCCAATCGTTCATATTTGAATTTTAAAAAAATTTTCTTTGCCAAAATTGGTAAAACGGCTATTCCAAACCCTGTTGTTTACCCCCAATAAAAACTCTCCAAAAACTTAAGTACTTGCACATTGTATTAGGTTGAACGATAAGTTCTGGGACACTTTTCGTTTTTTCTTGGTGAAACCTATAATAGCTTCTGGAAGATTCCATGGTTGGGGTATATAAAGGGGGTGCAAAGGACTACTCACTAGTGTAGTCATCGTCTCGATAGCTTCGATAAGCAGCGAATCTACAACAGTTTCGCGAGAAGGTCTCTTATTTAAGGAGAAATCTCCTGAATTATATCAGAAGGGTATCTATGAACTCCCGTGCGTTATCAGTATATAGTACTATGGGGCTTACGTTGATTGAAGTTACAAGAAAATAAAGTAGACATAAATCGAATTTTTCACAAAGTGTCCCAGAACTTATAGTTCAACCTAATAGCAGAAAAGACGGAGCGTCTAGAGCTTCTTAGCTAATAAGGAATGGAAGACTAATCGAGTCGGGAGATAGACGTGCAATATGCTCTATCAAACAGGGCTTAGAATACCGTTTCCAAAAATGTCGTATATAGCTGCGACTGTTTACCCTACAAAGAGTTGTACCCGTTTCTCCCACTGAACCCTGCTTAAGTCAGATCTTGCATTTTTCTCGGAAATAAGTTGAATCATTGCGCTATGCTTACAACAACCCAGGACTTAAAGCCTCATACAGTAGAGACTTTGTGGTAACCGTGATTCACCGTTTATATTCAAAGTTCATTTCAGAGCGCCGCAGCAGCAGGCGTGGCACGGCGGCAAGTGCGGGGCGTAATCCAAAGTCGCCGCTTGACGCCTCGTCGCGTTGCCGCTGCGGCCGAAGAAACCGTGGCGGCGTCGCACCGCTCCAAAATTGGCATACCATTCGCGAAAAATCATTCGCATGAAAGTGCGGCAGGTTGTGGCAAAATTGTGGCATGCCGCGCCTTCGTTTTAGCAGCACCGCGGCCTATGCTTAATTATCGGAATTTTCCTGCTCGCGATCCCTCTACCGCAGTCTGAATTGTCGTGTCTTGCGCGACGACCTCCCGACCTGTCAATGGCTTCGGCCACCCACTGTCGTTGTCGCGCCCCTTTACAAGTGTTACAGCACTTGCTTTACTCTCCGCCAAGCGCTACTGGCGCCCAGGGCCTCCGAAGCCGAATTATACCGGCCATGTTCCTCCTGCTTCGCCTTCTGGCAGTGGCTAAAGAAATCTGAAGACTATGTCAACCTCTTAATCGGTGCATCCAGGAGGATGGCTAGCGCCTCAACTTGATGATCGCGGTGTAGCCGGCCCTTATCGATCATCTAACTTAGACCGACGCCGATCGAACACGGTTAGTCGTTATGAGCATGTCATGAGCTATATCATCTACCACCGATGGATCACGTCGTCCTTCCTGACTCACCAAGGAAAACTCCCCCTGCGGTACGCTCAAGATCCGCCGATCCAGGTTTCATTATATTCAGTGTTTTATGCTTATCCATCTCATGTTTTGCAGCGCTATAAATTGGGAGCACAGATAGGTTGAGTCCTTTTTCAAATGATAGCTTTGGCTGTTGCAAATGTTTCATACTCGACACTTTGGACTCTGCCCCGCACCTGCCGCTGTACCACTGACGCCTGCTGCTGCGGCAGCAGGGGTACCACAGGATCACGAAGTAGAATGTAGTTTTTAGTTTTTCGTTTATGTAACTTCCAAAGCAGAGGTGCTATGAAAGATTTACTAAATTAGCGAAAGAGAATTGAGAATACTACCTTACCCCCCCCCTATGCAGCTTTTATTTCTCTTTCGACGAGCAGAATAAGTTTTTTAACGATAGCTGATTTAGAAGTTTCTTCACTGTCAAAAACAGATAGAATACCCTTTCAAACCTATGCCGGCGACATTTACTTCGTCAAGATCTGATGGGAGGGGGGACTTCACTCTCTCTCCCCAACTCGCCTATTTTGCGGTCTATTTCTTCATAGTTCAAAGATCTTCGTAAAAATCGAAGTACTTTGTAATCGCCGAGGTTTCCCTATCCACTGATACCTGCTGTTCTGCAGGAGCTGCTCTTCAACTGCTGGTAAACTGCGTCAAAGATGGCTCACTTTTTGGCTCAATTTTACGTATACGCTGTATCGAAATTGAAACTGGATATTTTTATTTCCGTTTCTGGGAACAAATTGTCTCCTCCCGCTGAAATTCGACTCTGGCACACTTGTGATGTTCTTTTACATCCTTTTGCATAAACTTACCATACTTAAGTAATCCATCTTGCATCAACGAAATCTGTTTTGGCCCTGCGGTAATTAGGTAAGACGTTTGGATGTGACAAAAAAGGTATAGCACTGCCTGCTAGTTAAGAGGTGCTTTTAACAGAATACAAATAGACTTGCAGAGAGCATAATAGTTTCGTGTTTCAGGCTTGAATACATTGGAATATTGCTGTGCGCAGTTCTCATGGCTTTTGCTAATGTTGCTATGGCGATGCAAGCGCTGCACGAAATCCAAGACGAATCCGTAAGGATATAATGCTCATTCAAAATTTCTGTCTATGTCTATTTTTCCTCGTCATAAGTGAGGTGGAAAGAAAAGATGCGTGTTTTGAATGAAGTAAAGAAGACATCTGAAGATCAAGATCAAGCATTAAAAGCATTTTGCACTTGTAAAATTTTAGAAACAAGATTATGAAACAAGTGAAGCAGCTGAAACACAGAACAGATGTACGTATTTATGGATGTTAGTAGTTTTATGATCTGCAAAGGCTTTAGAGCAAGTATTCTCAGCAAAGCTACTGTTCTTGACATTACTTCTGAAAGTTCTTCTAGTATAGGCCGAAGTCTCTATTAATAGGAACTGTTTACGAAAGGGACTCGAAAAAGTCACAGTTTCTTTGCTACGTTTTCCACAGAAGCAGGTATAAGCGAAGATGCCAGCATTTCAGAAGCCTCCAAGAGCTTAAGACGGATCCAATCACGGGCTTTAAAAAGTAAAAGTACAAATTCAATGCGGAAATTTTGAAAAAAGTGATGCAGGTTACCTGGTTTGCGGTAAATTTTGAAAACTGACGGGAGTTTTGAAAATTCAGCTTGCTGTAGGCTGAACTGTGCAGCTTAAAAAATCAAAATATAACGCAAGTTATTCTCCGCAAGAAATGGGATAATATGACAGTGAATTAGAAAAATGGAAGCTTTCTTATTTTTGCTGAGTATTATGAGGCCATAACACAGAAGAATAGTAATAATGAACATTTGAAAGGCATCATTAACACTGAGACCTAAACGACTTTCGGGATATTGACCAAATACACGAACGAGTGACTCGGACTGGGCCCATATTGATGAAGAATTAAAGAAAAACACTATTCTTATACATAGTAGCGCTCAAAAGTATTTGAACACCCCATTTTTGGATGTTATTGTTATTTGTCCTATCTTTTTATAGGAGCCTCCAATCAAGCGGAAATTTGTGGGCATTTTAGGAGCAGGCCTGCGCGAGTTAACCCTAGGCGAGCAGCTTCGCTGTGCCATTTAGGCGAATTATACGTAGCCCGATCCAATTTTTGTCGCTTTTCGAAATTCGCTAACAGTATTCGTGTATCTCAATACTAAAAAGAGCAAAAATATGCATTATATAACAAACCTTTTTCTGCATCTTATGACATACAGCACACCACAAAGCAGTCTCTCCCAGTATGGGAATAAATTAGAAATTGGCTTGATCGATTTTTCCCAAAATTTCTTCATTTTCCTATTCGAACAGGAGAGCAGTTTTGCAGACCCAAAACGAAGCCTGAATAGCTTCATCAAGAATCATAAAGGGAAAAATATGAGTACATGACTGGGGTTCTTGTTCTCTAAAATATCTGCAAACGAATTTTTTCCGATTTTAGGATCCGCACATTTTGATGCAGATGTTATCTGCAGAGAACGACCAGGAAGCGCAAAATTTATGCAAGATTCTTTGGAGGACCAGACGGTGAACCAGACTTAAAGTAGCCCTGGCACCTTGTTCAATAATGAGAAAGAATTTTTTTTTNGAAAAAGTGGGCAAATTCGGTCTTGAGGGGCATAGCTTTCCTCACAGACGCCCTTCGGCAAGTCTCCGGTGCTCGTAAAACACGCCATTTAGTAAACCCGGAAATGCATAAGATTCATCATGTTTGCTTGCCTCTGATGCGGAAAATAAAAAATTAATCGTAAATTCGAAAATGGGGTGTTCAAATACTTCCGGTCGCTACTGTAGCTTGAGCTAATAATAAACGGCGTCGGTTTCCTCCGACAACTTCTAGTTTTGTATGCATACAGAAAGGCGCATACAACAAGACCACTGAAACCTCAATTAACACATAACACGATGACCAAATATAACTAGCACACATAACTGCGAGTGCAAAAAGTTATTCTTTCAAAACATTCAGGCAGAGCATTCTAGAGTAAACCTGAGATGACAGTGACAACAATTTTGATAGTTGGGATTCAAACTATCCTGAAAGCTCTGCTGTCGTGGATTTGTTATCAAAGAGGATCGCCTTCTGCCACTGTTATAGCGATGGATCTGAGGTGAGGAGCTTACGCTGAAAAAAATGCAGCTTCTCTAGCATTCGAACTTTCAGGAACGATGTAGCTACGCGGATTTCTGCCGTACTATTTGCGTTCGTAGGTGATCATTTCTGGAGGCCGGCAGATCCTATAGGAGCAGTTGTGATATGGTACGTTAGGAACTTTGACATATGTTATCCCTATTTAGTTTTTAGGGTTCTAAAGCTCCTATAAAGTTGGAAATCCCAAAGTTTTTTTAAAGGGGTCATGTCTATTGCAAGGTGTTCCTCCAACTTGCGAAGTGAATTTAGGATACACTCGAACGACGGAAATGATGTATGTAGTGAAAATCCTCGTGTTTTCTTTAGCAGAAACCCGAAAAATCTCCACCTTAAGCTTGACGTTATCGAGTTATATACCCTCAAATTTGGCGCTGCAGGCAGGAAGCTATTGGTCGGATCAGAACAACGACTCTACGCATATTAAAGCTGATTATTGTCGCAGAAGGTTCTAAGGCCATTCTGCACAGCTTTCTGTTGTTTCGTGCACAGTAACGTTAGCATAGACTCACACAACGATTACCGTTGTAAAAACTCCTAAACCTTGCAGCTTGTCCAGACCAAGGTTAGGAAAAAGTTTTTAGGTTTTTACTAATGAAGTCACCAGGATTTTTACTATATTCATCATTTGCGCCGTTCGAATTTACGGAAATTCAGATCCTTGATAAATATGGAGCATGTGAAACAGCAAGAAGAATCTTTTGCATCTAATCTGATCAAGATTAAAAACGTAAATGTATAGCTAATGCGGAGTGCAAGTGGGTGCATGCAAGACACGTAAAGGTCGCTTTGCATTAGAAGAAACTAAAAGAAAAGGAGCGATAGAAGAAGTAGATGTTATGTATAATGCTTTTCAGCTAGACTGATAGTCAAAATTCATATGGATTTCTAATGATATTACTTCTTTTTACTAAGTATGAACACTGCTATTATTGAAAGTGAGAAAACATGAATGGACATTTTCGCTCATTCCATTCGCAGTTACAAAGGGATTGTACGTGCTGCACATGCCTTCCTGGATCACGAAATAAAACAGCGTCACTGTAATAATGTTGTGTTGTATATCAGAAATTCAGATGCAGATTATTTCGTTTTTATTTATTAAATTTGCCTATTTTGAAAGTTTGTCTACTCATCCGTTTATGTATTTAATTACTCATTTACCCAAAAGTATTCTAAAGCGCTGCACAAAGGCATTGATGCAAAATATTATGAAGAAAGGTGATGATGAATTTTCGGTCAGTTGGTTGTGGCTCAAGCAATGAACTGCAAAAAAGTTTAGATAAGGTAGTCGCCATCTAGGGAAAAGGGCATTATTAGTGAAGTGTTCTATTACAACTAGTTTGACCTCTAAGCAATTATGCTTTAACCGAAGGGTATCTGCAGAAACGAACTGTTTTCCAGCAATTTACATAACACTGAAAAGAAGAAGGTATGCAAGATTTATAATTTTATGCCACCGCTCTGGGGCTATTTGTATTTTTGAAAAATAATTTTTTTCCAGTTTGGTTTATCAAGAAGGTGCTTTATTTACTTATTTCTCTCAAACCCACAGAATGTCACGGTATGGTATTTTGAATAAAGCTTTTAAATGAAAAGCGTTGTGCTGCTCTTCGAGAGTGAGCCGTATTATCAGGCTAATAGAGCTACAAAATTAAGTCTCAAGCGAAAAAAATTTACTAGGTTGGTGCAAATGAAGCTTTCACAACTGCAGTGGTTGCATTTGAAATTCTTCAAAAAATCGTCAAAGACAAATCGTAGAGCACTTTAGTTAGGGTTCTTCTACAAGGCTTTTAGCAGTATTGGTACATCTTTTAATATGACAGAATACCCTCTTTCTAGGTATGCCAAATTTCAGGTTTTGGTCTATTTTCATTTTAAAATTCCAGATTTGAAGGGTATGCTGTGGACATAACTAGAGAACAGGTATTGACGGTGCCCTTGCATTGCTCAAGATATTTGCTATCAAAGCTATCAAACCTCTCGGTGTGCACATTTTGAAACAACCTAAGCGTAGATATAAGACTTGAAATTCCGCCTATTTCAAGTGCAGTAGTCGCTTTAAAGCAATGGTGAAAGCTAGGCGATCATGACTGTGTCAGTAATTAGGGAAGACGACTTAGTTGCAAATGAATCGCAGCATGGGTACTCGGGGATCGGTGTGAAAATTACAAAGTCAGAAAACCAGAAAATTTCATTATTTTTATGTGTGCACCCCACTTTTTCAGCACACTTTCCGGCCTTCAGGGTTTAAAATTTTAAAGAGGAAACCTGGGCAACTGAAATAATTCCAGCGCATTTGCGAGGGTATTCTCTCTTAAGCCATACAAAACGGCGCATCAATGTTGCTTCTAGAATGCGTAAAGTTCCTTAAATTGAATCTTATTGAAATAGAATTTTTAGATATATTCCATAGCAAAACTCGAAAGTTAGAATTACTGCATAAGTTCTAACCACCGCTTCTTCATGCTTCACTCACTGATTCTGAGAATATATAAGGTTGCTCATATAGCTCGGATTGAGCAAAGTTAAGACTTTTCAAACATGAGGTGGCGTTCGTGGAAGTTTCATTTGCACCAATCTAACAAAAGGAAAGCGTCCTCGGACACTTCCCACCCAGACGCGTGCGTCAGTCCCGTGTGCTTACAAGAAACCCGCAGTTTAACCTTGAACACGCCTTACTGGATTTTTAGTTACTTTGAGGCGACGTATGGCGCTTAGACTTGTATACTTGTATAGAACTGTCAAACTGTGGTAACACCTGAAAATGATAGGTTTCCTTCTGTTCGACTGGAGCGCAGCCGCACGCGCGGGTTGGAAGTCTCCGATAATCAAAGGAAAGATCTCAAAATAGCTGGAGGGTTTTTTTGACAGCACTCATGCGAAGCTGATGAACGAGCCTTTGTTCTATGACCACGGATTCCATCCATGAAGGACAGTGCAGATTATAGAGATTATAGTTCCGCTTGCTTTTGTTTATTCAGTCGTGAAAGACAAAAATTTGGAATCTTCCTTAGCACAAGTGCAAAATTCGGAAATTTTAAGAAACTCGTATCTTAGAATATTAAGGAACCGATCTAGAACTCGTCAATCTTATGATCTAATAACACTATCTTAGTCCTTTTTGACTACCATTTGATCAGCTCATCTCTTTTCTTACTGGTTGCAAAAAAGTATGAGAGAAGCGATAGCGACCGAATTTTAAGTGGTGAAGTATTGTGGTTCTTAGTAGGCTGGCCTTAATATGTAGATGGTGGTTTGAGTTCCTGCGGTTTGCTTTCGGAATGATGCTGGTAAGAAAATAAGAATAATAAAGCTCAAAAGATATGGAACAAGGCAGCCCATTTGGCTTTTTTCTTGAATATACTCACAAAATGTAATTACTCGCTAGCTTAACTGATATAAGCGCCGAACATATGTACAAAGAAATGCTGTAATAAATTAGTAGCACTGGTTCCACTGACGCAATGGACAAGCTAACATAATCAAGCGGAAGAGGATTTGGTGTTAGGAGGAGGGAAGAAATTACACGAAATTTTCGGGTGGCGCTATAGAATGTGCAAATCAGCTCTGTTTAATTGAATCCAAATCAGATCAGCTATCGCTAGTACAGACAAAAAATTGAGGTCAATTAAAAGACGGAGCAACAGAACCAGACCAAGCAAAAATGGAATCATGAATTCAGAATGTCCTTTTTTAGCTAGGAATCCGCAGGTAATCCGAAGGTTAAGGGCAGTGTACCAGAAATCTGAGTTTCTGCACATTTGGTACCAATCGACGCCTCTTGTTCCCTTCTATCCATTCCAGAAGTTTCAGCGAAAAGCTTCCAGCCGTCTCGAGAAAAGTTGCGGAACAGCGTCTTGTTTTAGAGCTGATGTACGAGTTAATATACCGGGATGATGTGTCAAGGCAGAATGAACGAATAGTTATTGGCTTAGTAGATCTGTTTTGACACGTTTTTGTTCAGCATCGCTCGTACATTAGCTTCAAAAACGAGGCGCTGTACAGCGGTTTTTCAAAAACGGCTGGGAATTTTCTCCTGAAACTTCTGCAGTGGATAAAAGGGACCATGAGGCGTCGATTGGTACCAAATGTGCAGAAGCTTAGATTTCGTGGGAAACTGCTTTTAAACAAGGCGGAGGCGAAGATCAACGGACAAGTAGTCTGGAATTGCGATAAATATATTTCTAGACTTTCCTTCTATGCATATATGCAGTAAAACAAAGAAGGTGTAAAAATGAGCTAAGGAATGCGTCCATTATAGTCGTTTGAAATTCTTGACGATGACAAAGTTTGAATCAAGGCTGGAAATAAGCTGAGCTACTGAAAACACTAAATGGAAGTGATAAACATGAATTGCTTAATGTCGTTTTGAATTATGAATATTTTCCGCTTTTACAAATCGTCTGACTGTCCTATAGCAGGTGTTATTGTACACATTAATGAAGTTCCCCTAAGAATTTCCGGATAGTACACTTCGAATCCGTCACATCTGTCACAGTTGTCCTCAAAACTCCAATATCTACTCGCCCGGAGCTTATTTTCTTTTTTTCTAGAATTGAAAACATAAAACCCTGTCAACAAAAACTCTAAGATCTGATAAACTCATTAAAAGACCTGTCTAAGCAAACCATATTGGTAACTCACTGCTTGGAGAGGTACGCCTGATTTGCTGAACACTTTCAAGCTTATGAGAGTTTTTTTTTGCGAAAAAGGTCCACATTTGGGAGAGGTATATTTGATGCCCAAAATAATCTTCGCGGTTTTTGTAAAATGCTACAACTCTGCGATGAGTTATCTGATCATTGTAAAATTTCGATGTGTCACGGATCCAACCTCTGCTTTATGCAACTGCACTGGTTTCCGATCCTGGCACTTCATCTCTAGAATATGGCTGTAGACGTAAAAGCAGTCAATTTCGAACGCTACAATTTCGCCAGGAGTGATCGTAAACGACTGAAATTTTTGCGATCGACTGCTGTTGGGCAGTACACTTCGAATCAATGCTAGAACACCTGGAAAAAATTCTGGCTGAATTATGGGAGTGGCTAGAAGATAACCACTTTTGACCATCTTCAGCTCATCTTTCGCCTTGTTCACGCGCTTCTGCAATATTTAATCTACAGTAATACATCGCGGAGGGTGTGCTACTGAAATACATATAGCATACTATCTTTCCGCACCTCTGGACGGAAATAACGTTGCTGAGTTCGCCCTTAATATTTTGCCGTTTAGTGAACAAAAATTTCTGGAACCATGTCAAGAAGCGTCCTAGATTTTAGAGATTCCATATCCCTTAAACCACACGCAGGAAAAATTTTTTAGAGCTGTTTAGATACGGTTGAACAGGCGCCATCACGTTGCAGAGGGGGAGGGAGGAGTGGCCAGTGTGGCCGTTTAAATGATGGGGAGGAAGAGGCACAAAAGCTGGCCAGAATGTACATCGAAAAATCTCAAAATTCGAGAAATCGAGTACTCGGAAGCTCGAAGAATTGCGTGATTCGAAAAAGTCGAATATTCAAATATTTAAAGGACCTTTATTCGAACAAATCGAATACTCGACATCACTTCGCACTTCTAGGAATATCTCACTTCAGTGCGGAACACATGTAATAAATAGCATAACGTATTTTGAGTAAGAACAGGAGTAACAGCTAAAAAAAAGAAACGGCGAGCTAAGGGACTGTCACGTTTTAGGGCAGTCGGACCTCACCTGAGTGTATGGGAGTGTACCTATATAAGTATTATCAACATTTACTAGGCTAAATATATGACAGACACCAAAAGTGGGAAGGGATAGGCGAGCTGGTGCCACTGGCTGGGACTACAGCGCGCAGGGCTTCGTTGTCCCCTTAGAGCTCATATTTGTGGCCACGGCTGGTTGGGTTATAGTGCTTTTCAGAAATATTCAGACACCTTCAGACGGAAGCTCTGAGCCTCTTGCTGCATATTCATCTGGGCTTTCCTAGTATGCGGTACGCTACTCCATGCTCTGGCCAATTTTCGCAATGGTGACACAAAGTGAATGTGTCTAAATACTTTTGAGAACGACTATACAACCTGACTGGATAACAGTTTGCGACAATACTTACACAGTCCTAACAGTTACACTTTTGCACATTGTTCATCTGCATAATTGTGAAATAAGGTACTGATTTGCCCTATTATTAGTTCTGAAAAATACCCTCAGCATCAGCACACGCGTCACGCCTTCTTTGATATGCTCAACTTTTGTTTTGATTGAGCTTGCATCAGATTTTGGAAATTTGTTTGACTTGATTTTGCTAATGCTTTGAATCACTGCGCTTATAAAACTGTTGCTTAAAGGTTTTTGCATTATTTATATTGCAACAGGTTTCTATAGGGGTTTCTTCCTCATTTTGCTGCAGAATTCGCAGTTAAATTTCCTATCCGTGACGTCTGATATTTTAGCGTCAAATACGTGAAAACCGGGTGTGACTCAATGATGTTTGTCCTATAAGTTCGCGTAGAATTGTGCACTATGTTTTGGCTCTAGCTCATTTCCAAGAAGTACCTGGTTTCTTCTAATATGTCTTCGTCCGCAGAGATGTTCTTATTTCACTTTACACCGCCAAGTCTGAAGCAACTAAACTCTGGTCTTTGCTACATTTCGCATCAGTTCATGATGATGCTACTGCTACTTCGTAAAAAAACTGGTTCTTGTCCCTGTTGTGAAACATCTAAAAAATGCCACTAGACGTTAGACTTTGGAAAGAATCAGGTGAAATTCGAATTCTTATTCGACTATTCGAATAATTCAAAATGTGAAATATTCGAATATTCGAAAATTCGAAGATTCTCTTATTCGAATATTCGAAGTCATCGAGTATTCGAGTCGAATATTCGAATCGTCGAAAGTCAAATGTTCGAAAATTCGAGTCGAATATTCGAAAATTCGAAAAATATTTTCAAATGTGAAAGTCTAGCACGTATGAATATTGCAAAAGAGCAAAAACAGGCACCATAAATCCAACGAGCAAAAATAGGCGCCATAAATGCAAGCTTAACATCTACAATTACGCCCAAATCTCTGCAAAACCGGCATACCTCCTTCTATAGATAGTTCGCTATCGTCGCCAACGACTCAAGCTTTAACTTCCTCAAATACTCAACGCCGTGCATTCTGGCGTATACATGCGCTAGAGCCTATAGACTTCGAATGATCTCCCATTGCTAATGACCCACATACTATACTATTAGGTTAAGTCGAAAGTCTTGTCATAATCAGTTAAAAAGAAGTGTCAAAATGCCTAAAATTTAATTGTTTCAGTATCTGTCGAATTTTTGGTCGAATCTCGGTAATGTATACAGCACATATAAAGTCGAATACCTGCGGACACGACTATATTTAGAGTTTGGATCGTTCCTGACAAAAAATTATGACCTCATGTACTGAGCAAGCTTTGTTTTTGGCTTTGAAATTACTGCACTGCCAGATTAGTAGAATAAGAATCAAGCCGTGGTTTTCCGATAGAGCCATCCAGTAGCTTTGAAATGGTCACAAAGTTTGGTCTTGTTGACAGCCATCAAGAAAACTGGAGGGATTTTTGCTTCATATGACTGTTCGGCGCCAACAACACTAGCACAGACGTCTACTTCTAGGAACTTGTTCAAAAATTAAAGTGCTATGACATTCCCCAACCAGGTCATTGTCAGGCATCACTCTGGCAATGTATGTGAGAACTATGCGCATGAGTACCTCCTGATCAGCTTCGTTATGAGAGCAGCACGAAAATTTTAAGTTTAAACGACAGTAGTGAAGGTTTTTCTTTCATCAAATAAATCGCTTCTAGCTCAGAGCAGAGAAGCAGCTGGAAGTGTGGTAGATTGTACCGGTAAAGGTCTGCGGAACGTGACGGCAACATCTCCTTCCTAAGCTGCGCCATCATTAGTATGTGAGGGAAAAAATAGTTTTCCTGCGGGTGTGCGCGCGATCCCACAAAAAAACGCTGCCTAAAATTTTTGAAAGAAGCAGCACCCGAGGAGTATCTTGCGATCTACTGTATTCTCAAGACGTCAGTGTGTCAAGAAGTTATTTTGTTCCTTGTTGAGGAATTATACAGGTGGAGAAAAAAATTACGCGAAGTAAAGGCACGAAAATTTGAGTATTGTCTCTCTTTAATCTTAAAATGCTTGCTTCCAAAGAAATCTATTGGAAGAGATAACCGATAGAAGGCTTAAGGCAGTGGCAACAAGCAGCGGATATCTCGAGCCAGGAGCTTCATTGATTCTAAAGCTATTTACTTTGAAAGTAAAATCGCAAATTACGACAAGACTTTCGACTCAACCTAATAAATTCTTCGATTGCTTTCCCTGCAAAGCGTGCATGCTTCTTCGACTCGGATGCCTTTTCCAAACATGCGCTCCAATATGGATAAATTGGAGGTCGACGATGCGTCGCTACTCCACTCGTGACACCAATTTCGTTTCTCTAAGCTTCATGCGAGCGCAGATATACGACAATTTTTGGCAAATGCTTCCTTTTGTGGATAGTTACTGCTGTTCGACGCCGCAAAACGGAGATCGGGATTGACGTGCAAAAGGTCGGCACCGATTTGCAGGACGCGGGGACCGATGGACAGCAAGGAGATTAGGACAGGTGCGCATGATGTCGAGACGGATGTGCAGGAGGTCAGCACAGACGTGCAGGAGAGTGGGACCGGTGTGCATGGTGTCGAGACCGATGAGTAGGAGGTTATCTGCAGAATCTTCACTGCCGTACGATAGCCACCACCATTTATTCTTGACTGCAGCTACTTATGAATGGATACACTGTGACCGAGTATCGGGACAGATGAGCAGGAGGCCATGACCTTGCTTCCTTTTGTTCTCGCATTGATTTTGCAGTTAGATTCCTAGATTGGTAAAAAAAGCCCTTCATCTTCCTTGAGAACAAGTGCCTACGAATGGGACTTTTGAACGTTTTGCTTTCGAGAACACGAAAATATTAGTATTGCAAATTTTCTGAAAGTCTCTTAATTAAATTCAGAAATTGGGAGACTTTTCGTGCAAGATCTTTGCGAGCGCATTCTCAACGCTGCTTATATCGGTTAAGGCTGCTTCAAAATTCTGTAATATTATATATGGGCGCTTCCTTTAGTTGTGTACGATGAAAAAGGCCGCTAACGCTGTTACGGAGTTTCCTAAATAGGTGACCTTGATTCAAACGTACTTCTTGCAGCAACGTCTAGAAGACCCAGAACATTGTGCAGGACGCCTCTAGAGTTGGGCAGGAGGCCGGCAAACGTCGGTAGAGAGGCAGGAGGGTAGGCAGCAATGCCGTCTTTAGCAGTGTACAGGAGACCTGAACGAAGGGAAATGAGGTTGGTAACTATGGATGGGAGGGCAACAGCGATGTAGAAAAGCCTGCTGGAAGCCAACAGAGTTTGGCAGAAGACGGTAACTTTGACCGGGAGGCCGACAGGGCGCCGCCAGTGTGCGAATTTCCGGAAAGCGAGACAGAAGGTCAGCAACAACGAGCAAGAGTCTAGCAGCCATGTAGTACTTGTACTACCGCGACTGGCAGGAGGCCTGTAGGATGCCGTAGAGGGGCAGGACGATGCACTGGAGGTTGATAGCACTTTGCAAGAACTCGGACGCAGCATTGGACTATGGGCTAAATGGACGCATATAATGTACACTTAGTCAATGGCTAATCGAAAGTAAACCCAGAAAATCGATCGATGATTCAATAATTGGTAGCTGTATTAACAGGCTAAAAAAGTATGTCTGTCCATATGTGTGTTTATGTGTGCCTGTCTTTCTCAGTATCACGGAACTCGTTTATTCGTGCTAGAAGAACCGTAGAACCCCGCTCAAATTATTGATTTACTGACCACCGTTGGTCAGTAACAGAGTATAAGAACAGTGCGAGCAAAGCGAGCACTCCACTATTATGTAAGTCAACTCGAAGTGACTTTCAAACTTTTGGCACAAAACTTGTTACATACAAGAACGAGTCTCTTAAGCACAATGATTGCTACTTCTTGGTTCCGGCATG
Source organism: Oesophagostomum dentatum (assembly GCA_000797555.1). Taxonomy (NCBI): domain Eukaryota; kingdom Metazoa; phylum Nematoda; class Chromadorea; order Rhabditida; family Strongylidae; genus Oesophagostomum; species Oesophagostomum dentatum. The sequence continues at coordinate 18,049 of KN549695.1, read as the reverse complement.
CTCTCGACCACATTCCTCATTTGATAGGTAAAAGAGCAGAACAAGAGCAGCTGAGCAGAATTCTCAAGGTCGCTATCGACCACGACCCTAATATAAGGTTTGTTTTGAGAGGTATTTTGTCAATAATGTTGCTTTTCCATGTGTGTCCATATTCAGATGTCTGGATCATGTTATGGTGTACCACACCGGAGAGAAAGCCTTCGTTGAACTACATGTTGTTATGGATGAAAAGCTGCCACTCAAGGTAACAGCTCGAAGATCTTTTGCTCAAGCAGCTCAAAAGCATAAGTCTGTTCAGATTACGCATGACATCTGTCATCCTTTAGAGAAGAAGCTGCAAAGATTGGAGTTTGTTGAAAGGGCCTTCGTTCACTGTGATTATAGTTGTGACGGAGATTAAACATGAATTATACTTATTGCGAGTACGTATCGGATTGTATTGTAGTATTGAACTATGTTTTTCGGTGCTTTCGACTTAGGGTCCCTTTTGAGAGGGACTACTCGAAAAATTCCTGCAATTTTGTGTCCTGTTCTAAAGTTCAAAAAATCAAAACCTTACATCCTTACAACGAACCCTACGTCTTTCTGTAATAGATATTTCTTCCTCTCTAAAACTCCGAAAACTGCTTTTAATATTCAGAAAAATGAGAAAAAATAAGTACCTTATTTGGCGAGCCAAGGCGTGAAAGAGGAGCACCGAATGTGGGGTAAACCTTTTAGAACAAATGCTCTTGGAATGCCCTATCAAATCCTCACTGTATACCA
>KN549693.1:55211-66886 GCA_000797555.1 Oesophagostomum dentatum | reverse complement strand
CAACTACTGGTGTTCATCGTATAAAATGGGTAATTTAAACTCTGGATGATAACCATTTGTGCAACACAGCTTCGTCTTCTCTGAATTTCTCATGGAAAATTATCTCTAAAACTGAAGTTCTTTGTAAAAACATGGAGCGCCTTTATAGCCAATATATATTGATTATAATCCATACCATACTGTCATTCAGTACACACTACCCTCACATTATTGCTAACTTTACTACAATATATTTAATTTCTTTCGAAAGGGAGAATCGGACGGAGTAGAAGGTTATGTGCGTGATCCATAAGCAGTAGGCAATCCATAACAAAACTAGGTAAGCTTAAGTGAATGACCATACCAATTGCGTGTTAACTATCAGACGTGGATGGATCAGTGTTTCGCAGAAGCTCCTACTGCTTTACTTGTTGGGACTTCCTCCAGGTCATCTGCTAAGTCCAGAGTATGATACGCAACGCAATAACCGCATCCGACTCACAAGACAAAAAAACTTGCATGCCTTTGAATGTTTTTTGATATTAGCGCCACATTTTGTACGCTGCCAGTCCGATTACCAGCATTTATTTGCTTTTTGGGAACAACTAGTAAATCTTGTCTATGCGTTTAGTAAATTTATTAGTACTACTATGCAGGATCACAGAGCATATGTTGAAGAATTGAAGATTGCAGATCGAGATCGTCTTGGACAAGTAGGCCCATTTTGCCATCTCTGCATTGCATATCAACAGCACAATCGCACACAACCAAGCATATGGTTTCCGTACGGAAAGCCTGGCCGTTGTTGGCCGTTGCAGAGGTCTCTATTAGGTTCTACTATGAATCTTCCATTAGGGTCGAAAATGCTGCATAGCCTATTTTATGCAGAATTTCAGATTAATCTATAGACGAATTTAGGTAAGAACACTTCCACTGCTCTGCTACTTTATGGACTTCAAAGAAAAATACACTCTTTTTTATTCTGCACACCCACTTTTTGAGTTATCTGGGTAATAGAGGGGTTAGCCATGTAGTACCACCTGACTGCATGAATGATTTTGTAAAACGCCTCTGCTTTCATGTCACATACAAGCCTTCATGAAAAAAAGATTTAAAAAGGTGATCGAATTTGATTACGTGCTTCCCAAACAGCTTAGTGCGTCACTACGAGTTGCCTTCTTTGGAGGCTAAGGTGGAATAGGTCAGACAACATTTTCTTTGACTTTCTCTGAGAATTTCAATTTTTACCTTAAGAAGGGCATTTCTGCTTCTCCGTAATCACTCTATTGTTAAATCATCCTTTCAGTGAACGAAAAAAGCAACATCGCGCTTTTATGAAAAAAAACTGCATAAGCCAAAGTAAGTGAGAGTTTCGTGACAGTACAAAATAAAGTAGGTGAAAGAAGGATACCTTGAGAAAATCCCATAAGAAAAATTCCATAGATCATAAGAAAACGTCGAATATCTGTTGCTATAATTCTATAGACCATGAGAACAAATGGCCCGACGAATTTAATGGCTCTGAGATAAATGCGGCTTTCCTTTTACACAGGCTAGCGACTAAAGCTTATAGAAATTGCCAAAGCTGTGGCGTATACTTACCTACAGTAATATAAGTAGTGCACCGTAGTTAATATAACAACAACAGTGGCTAGAAAATTGTCAATAGCCAAGAGTTCGCGACACAAACCACAGCCAACTCTTATAGGAACCATGCATAATATAAGAAGGAAAGAGAATTTGTAAGCCATCTTTGCAGGAAACTCTTTCTGAATACAATAATTCTTCACTTGTCATAGCACGTTCTCAAGAATTGTATGAGCGGATTTAATTTTGGGGTTTACGATGCCACTCGCAACAATTTCACTCCGGGACTGGTCATTAGGTTTAATGGCATCTCAAACTCCCACATACGCAGGATCTAATTGACACCTAGGCATTCCCACGAAGGACTCAGAGCGCGGCTCGCAATAAACATTTTTGGAACAGGGGCCTATCTGGGAGACTGCTCTAAGCCATGTCGAAGCATAATCTCAAGAAATGCCAATGAATTCATAACTGTATAAATCTTTTCCATCAGGACAGTTCGTCCGACATTCTAAGTAGCATGTCACGAGGTCCACAGATGTTTCGGCCGCCTTCTCGGCAGGGTAGCTTTATGTTCTTATTTTGGCCTCAGCTCAGGTAGGTAGCCGTTCTCACTTTGGCCTCAGCTGTTCAGCCATCCAATATTCATAAGTATTCATAAACTACCATAATTTCGAAAACTGTTTTTAGCATGGGTGCTGCCTCTGACAACCTATTGCGGGTTCCAACCCGTTTTATACGATCACTTTCCTCAGCTTTACACCGACGTATCGTCAAGGACCCTCAAGACCACTGAGGTACCGATAAGCGTTTGTCTCGAGATGGAGCAGGTGTAAGTCCCGACTTTAGAATTACTGTTCAGCTAAAATTCTACACTACTTCACAGAAATTCTAACCCTGGTTCTTGTTTGATTTACGCTGAGACAGGCTCACCTTTTGCTATTTTGTCATGGCAAAAATAGCAAAGCTACGATAATTTTTGCAGAATATGCGATTTCGGGGAACAGAGAACACTTCAGCCACCATTATTTAAGGTTTCTCAATATAGCGGAATGTCAAAAAAAACAGCCCAACAAAATAGTCGTTCGAATAATTGAGCCGTCGCTTTCCACAGCCGGCTCCTGAGAAAGTCCTTTTTTTAATGTTGTTTCTCAGGAAGCCATGGATAAGATACATAATACACTATTTAGCCTGTTAATAAGCTCTACTGTTCGAACTGTATTTCCTCCTATTCTCTCGTATTTCTCTCAAAATATCGGACTAATTAGATTTTAAAAGACTTCGGTCATACTCTCTGGATTGATCTAACGATAAGACAATTCTTCTTGTTTCTTAAAAGTATGAGTGGTAAGGTCTGCGAGCACGCATATATGTAGCATAGGTTTTAGGAGAGGGTGTGAACTTACATTGATTGCCCACCACTTAGCGCGACCTATCCTTTTGATGTCTTTGATTTCAAAAAATAACTGTACAATCACGCAAATAATGACAACAAATTCAGTTCCTAAGCGCATCTGAAAAATAAACACTTCACCGAGAATCTCCAATGCGGATCCTTCAGCGATGTATAATGTGTGAGTAAACATTTAATAGAATAGAAAGCAATAATGTAAATGTGTTAAGAATTTATACTTCTTCCATACTGCGTGAAAACTATATAGCCTACCCAGCCGTTCCATATTGAAAGGTTTGGATCAAAGTAATTTCTTAAATGGCACTGCGTCAATAGTGCACCTAAAAACTGAAGATAAATACACAAGTTTTTTGTTTTCCAGACTTACTATAAGGTTGTTCTCCATTAACAGTGTTGATCGTTGGAACCAATCCGTTGTAATAAGATCCGTTGTTTGGTTGGCCGGAAAATCCTATCCAGCCCCATGTAATTTGCTGTAAGGTGTAGCCTATTATTTGTATTTATCCGTACTTACTGCCATACCGCTGTGGACATAGATATAGGACGAAGGTTGAAAGAGAGAAACACAAATATGTAGTAGAATGTGAACGCAGCAACTGATCGTAGCATGCTAAAAAAGTTTTCGTTATAAAATTGCCGAAACAAATTTTTTTACAAATGCGATAAGACCATGAAAGAACAAACAAGTCTGAGAGTCTACGCTGCTAAAGTTGGACTTCAGCGGGTTTTGAGGAACTCGCCTAGCTTGCACTGTAGCGGGTTCACCGTAATTCTCGGCAAAAAGCGCATATCATTTTTGTTAATCGACTGTTCTAACCAACTACAAGAATTTTTTATATCAATGTATGGATAGGATGACTGTGGTATCACCCGCACAGAATTCTGATCTATAAATGCGAAACTGCCTTCGTTCCAATACTTTGATAAAAATTAAAAAGCCCGAGAAATTCATTTCCTCTAATTCCACTGAGAACAGTTCACCGGTTTTCAACAGAGCAAGAATTCACGAAACTTTGACGTTATTGACTAGGCTAGCTAGTACAATTTGGAATGGAGCACTGATTTGTGAGGTTTGGGGCTTTGCTCGCCAAAAAAGTACGGTAACTGATTAGGGGGACACTGACATGCTAACCTCGTTACTTAGATCAGAGTTTCAGAATCCCAGCCTTGAAGGTGCTAGTATTACGGTATACTATAGCAAACAACGCTATTTCAGTAGACAGCAAGGCCGCAGACTTCTCATGAAAAAAAGGAAAATGTTATTTTAGAAGACTCTTTGAATGCGATTAAAGAAATTTAAAATATAATGCATAGTTATTATTTTTTTCATTGCAATTTTCTCACAAGGGAATGGTCTGAATGTGGATCCCTGAACGGGAACAGCGGACAACAGCAAAACCACTATAATATAATTCAGAGTGTGTGCGTCCATCCTTTACATATCCAGAGCTAATCTTATCCTCCGACCATTCCGATCAGTCATTCCTCCTTCCTCACGATATGGTTTAGTCTATACATGAGGGTATGGTATAAGCATGGTAAAGTATAAAAACAAGGGCCACTGTAACCGCCGCTGACTAAGAGACCAGAAAAAGTTGTCAGGATGGAAAAAGCATATGTCGTTTGTAAAAGACATCGATTATGAATGTTAGTACAATATAAGGGGCCATCGGAGTAAAGTCAATGTCTTTACGCTAAAGCGCATGAATACGCCTCATTACGAGGCGCAATGTTTTTGCAGTATTTAAAAATTGACTTTTCGGTGACTGCAGCGATTTTTGGTGATTGCGACAGTGGTGGCGACTGTTAGATGTATTCAGAGAAGAAGGTCGGTAGACTGTCATAGAGCTTCATTTCGATGGACAATCGCTGAGTTGTGGCTCGAATACCCTCCATATCTCCATGGCTCCAAAACTCTGCAATACCTCCAATGTTCAAGAAAGCTCAAGCAATGTCCAGGATTCCGATAGAGAAGGGCAGAAGTTCGGTAAAGATGCTGAATAGGCCTGCGCAGGTCAGCAGCAGTGTGCAGAAGGCCTGTAGCAATGTACAGAGCGGCGATAGAGTTGTGCAGAAGGCCGATGGTGTCATGTGTCAAGTCCGCTAAACGCTGATAGAGAGGGGCAATAGTTTGGTAGCGACGAGCAAGAGGTCTGCATAACACCATTAGAGAGGAAAAGGAGGTCAACGGCGGTGCGCAAGAGATCGATGACAGTACTGGGCTGTGTGGTAATTTACCGCCTGCGCTGGCATAGAGCAATATTCGTATATGCAACTTCATAATCAAATGGTGCGAGCAAACCGAGCACTCCAGCAAGTTTGGAAGTCCGGCGTCGCCGAACGGAGAGACTTGTTACTCTTATACCTCCCGTAGACCACCGCACACTGTAGCCCTTCCTGAGTCCTTGATGCAATGAGGTTACAACTGCAGAAAGTCATTCGATAAATGGCTATTTTTTGAGGTAAAACTCTGCCCTTTTTCAGTTTTCTGCCGCTAGACTAGTTGATAGAGTCCTATCTCGTGGGATTAGTATTTTTGTAGCCTCCTCTTTTCATTGGTCAAATCAAGCTCCCTCGCCTGGCTTGATGCCTAAATTACAACAGCAAATCCCTATACTTTCACATCCCCAACTCATTTAAAATAACCGGTTTGGGAGAAGCTACATGCTAAAAACTGCTATGTGAGGTCCAGGGATATTTTGAGCATTAGTATTTCCCCTGGTTCAAAGATCCACTCTAGACCACCCCCTCGTCAGCCAAACATTAAGTAGTTCTGAAAACATGGTGATCTTATTGCTGGAGCAGAATGAAAGGAAAGGAGCCGCAGAAAAATGGCGATTTGTAGATGTGAAATTCTCAAAATCTAGAGTGACATACTCGTTATTGATTTACATAAAAATACAGGGAACTAACCTTCTTTTCCCAAACGCTTGCCACTTCGCTTCTAATACTGTTTCAAGAAGACCATCCAGAAGATCAAGGTGTTCTTTTTTCTCCTTAATACATAAAAAGAATGTCACTGCAGGAAGGACCTACTGTGAAAAATATCTGACTAGTAAGCAAAAATCTTTATTTCGACCATGTCTGCGTTTCTTCTCCAAACCTATGCCGAACATTTCAAATTTCGAACTCACCCCATAAACAACAAGAGACAAGGCGCTGGCTTCATTGAGTTCCCCAGTCTCTTCATTAATTGTATCTATCTTTGCAAGCGGATAAGATGTGGAGGATGCACCGCCGTAAACCCAAATAGAGTCACCTTCCAGTTCAAGAATTTCCATAAACATCTAAAACCAGAAAGCTTTTAAAAATCATGATCATGAAGATTACTGTTATTTCGACACAAAGATTCTTTGACTGCACCTCTTTCTTGGCAAGCTTTGCAGCTAAGGTCAGCGGAGAAAGATTCTGCTTATTCACTATATTGAGCCGAGCACCTGATTCTAACGCAAGTCGAAACATGTCCTAAAATCAAGTTTTCAAACAGCAAAATCTATAGTGAATTTTGTAGAAATGGAAAATGAAACGCTGATATTTGGAAGACTTTGGGAAAACTTTAGTTGTAACTGTCGGTGCAGCTGTAGTAGAAACTCTTAGATTAGGCATCGTTATGAAAAGGCACGTTCATAGCTTCAGCAAAAACTGCGATGGTTAAGAAATCCATCGCCACTGTTGGTAGGCACTAATTGTGAGAAACCGTCGTAATCTCATAGTTTGCCCAGAAATGAGCGTTTTCTGTTCTCCATACTAAGCGCACAAGAGAGAGCACATCAAGATAATGCTAGTGGCTTAGCATAGTTTTACATTTGACTTGGTGCTGAAAATTGGCAAAATTGTGTATCTTGATCTTTTCCACTTTTAATGCGAAGCTGTGAAGGTCCTTTCAGAGTGTCGCGGACGCGACAGTCCAATGGTTAAGAATAGTCTGCGGCAACCTAAAATGGCGCCCGATTTGGCAGCAGCTTTTCGCGCTTTCATACTTTTTTGAGCTGGCGCGGAAATTTCGGGGAAGTGCGACGCTGTCGCTGGCCTTGGGCAGAGACGGTTAAGGAGCTGTTTTGGTGCAGCACGGTAATTTTTGTCTCCATCACTTGTTTGCGGTTGCGGTTCTCTGGAAGGAACTAGAGATGAAGCGAAACGTTTATTGAGAGCGTAAGCATATAAAAATGTCCCTATCGCAACCATAGCGCAACTGATGCTGAAAAGTCTGCTGTCAAAAGTCACTCAATAATTTGCCGCATAACCCATGTAGTAAACTGCACTAACAAGTACTTCTGAAAAGGCGTCCCGCACATTGTTTGTGGCCATTTCAAGAGTTCTAGAGCCCGTTTGCAATTCCTATTAGTCGTTTCTATACCAAATGCAAACTGAAAAGGCTGCAGCTTCAGTTTTAGACGTGTTACCTTTCCAAAAATTGCGCCTTACTTTGCAGTTCCAAAATGGCTTTTTAGTAGTATATTGTGCAACAGTATGGGAATATTTTTTTTNAAATTTCGAAATCCTCGTTTTAGAAGTCTGCTGCTACATTTACAATGGGCGTGACCTAGAGCTATTACTAACCCATAGGCTGGTTATTATATGCTTTCGCACGGTTTGGAACTCAAAAAGTAGGCCAGTTGAGGTGGTTGAGGATGAGGACATCTGCAGCGGTAAGGCTTCTTCAAAACGATACTTAAATTTTGCCGTAGATATTATGACATAGGAATTGATCGTGCAGCAGGTCAGATCAATCATATGACGTTTTCCACACATCCATTAACGCCATATACCCACTCAGACGTAAACAGCGGAAAAAAAGCGCGCCGCCACAATTCCTACATAAAACTGCGTGTTTTCATAAGTGATCACTGGCTGAACCAAAACTTCCTCGTTTTCATGCTATTCAAATAACTCTTGTCAGGTAGAGGTGATGTAACAACATACCATATTCTCATGGATCACGCACATGTGAAGCACAGTATTCCCGTTAGTATCCTGAGCGTTTGGGTTAGCCTTGAAAGCAATAAGAAGCCGGTAGCAATCATGGTGATTCATGCAGGCGGCAAACGATAGAGGGTACTCTCCAAAGTACATGTGACTAGAAATAAGCAATGAATTCCAAGGGATAACTATGTATGGTAGATCATCCTTGCAGTAGCAATACTGCACTAAGCCAACAACTGAAGAATTTTAGTAGTATTAATTATTCTTCACTTCATCTGGAATGGATGAGTCGTGACTAAAGTCCATTTTTTATTTGGCAAAAAGTAATAGTTTTAATTAGCTCATTTAAAAGCACCCTTGGGTGCCGTATAGTTGAAGCCAAATAGAAGTAGAATGTGAAACATTGGAAGTTAGTAGGTTATTAATGGTTTAACAGATTGCGTTGTTCTTCGAGGATAATGAATTCTGTATTTTCATTGCTTCTTTTCGAAAACAAAAACCAGTTTCGAAAAAAAGGTTTGGGACTGCATACGGGTTGAATACTGCGTACAAAACTTTGAACCAGTTTTCAGTATCTAGTCATTATTCGCCCACTCTGCACCCTCAAAGGCTCTCGTATCCCACATTCCAAAAAGCACAGCATTTTTATACCAACTTTCGTTACTACCGGAGTTTCGGAAGACAGCTTGTTGAAATTTCATTAAAAAGCCTTATTCATAGTTCGACAAGAACGCTTTCATGCTCTGCACTGATACTTCACTGGCCATTTCTGTACCATTCTCGCAACATGTTTAGAGATAAGCATCTACTAATTAGTTTAAGTCCTATCAATGATCAAGGGTAAAAGGCCACTTTCCGGTTGCAGAAATTTACCCCGTATAGTTTGTCTTCGGCGATAGCTCGACATATTCGTGCTCAAGAGAGTCGGTTCGGCCAGCCTTCTGATCTTCAGCGCAAAAGAATGCCCCATAACAACGACTATTCACGTCCGCTCCTTTCTTCAGGAGCATATACACCATATGACAGTCTTGGTTGATCACTGCTTGATGCAACGGCGTTAACCCTGTAGTACACGGTATCGTGAGAAGAAATCGTAAAGATAGGAAGTAACCAAAGCTCCACCATGTTTTAGTACCATAGAAATCTTCAGATACGTTGATGTCGTTGATCAGTTTAGGGAAAGCGTCGATAATCTTCATTGCAAGTTTATTGTGTACATCGGTTCCTTGCAGCAGGCATATGCCGATAATCGTCTCTCCCATGGATCCTGAAATTCTAATACTAGCTCATATGCTAAAGGACACATGTAAAAAAGGCTACTATCTTACAACCTCGTTCTTCAAGTTTCCATGCAATCTCCCTATACTTCGATTCGCCTTTGCCTCCTTTGCCACCACCATCAAGCAGCTTTAGGGCTGAAGCAGGTAATTAATGTGGATTAATTTAGGGTGTTTTAAAGCACATCATGAAGAAATGATAAAGCAAGCTTACGTTCGTTGTTTGCTACAGACAGCTCATGTCAATCATTTCAGAGACAGGTTTCTTCCGATAAATGCTGATGCTAGAATACTACTAAGGTGCGAAAGCATAACGCTTGTTTATCTCAAGCTAGGATACCACAAGTAGCGCTTAATTATGCTACAGAATGACAAGAAATGGAGCATTGCTTTGACCAAGACAGCATATTTCAGCACAAACTTTTTTCCCATGTAACTGTACCATTGTTTCGGTGTATCTAAGGCCGTGAAAAAGAGAGCAATTTTTTATAATTCTGAGACATAGGTGAGTGAGAGCATTATTATTTCGGCTAGACAAAAAATTACGCCGTTCGCACTTTAGAAACTTCTAATTGTGCCATATCTATCGAATGGTGGCGGTCCCATCCGTTATCACTCCATTAACTTTGCTCAATTCCCTGCTAAAATAAGTAAGAAGAGGAGTCTGTGCATCTTACACGAGGCTTACATGGACGACTTCCAGGTAGGTAAAATTTTTGAGATTACGTTGAATGAAGGCGGCGCGAAACAAAGACGGATTATTTGTGTCATTTGTGACCTGCGTATCGTTCCTTGAGTCTCTTTCTGCTACTGTCAATTCTACCTTCTCGCAACGCTTCCGCTTAGTCAGCAAAGGTTGGCACTTATTGTGTAGTAATCTCTGAGATGAAGCATTGGTTTTAGAAAGGGTTTGATAATTTCTGGAACTTTGCGATGTTTTACAATTTGTCAAGGGGAACAGATTTTTCATAAAATGGATTTAAACGAAAAGGAGCATTTGCAGCGCAACTAGTGAAGACTTTCCTCGTGACGAAGATGTGCATCCGCGTATCTTGAGAAGCAGTCGCACCTTTTTTAAGATCACCGACGTTTTCTCCTTCCTGTTTGAATTCATCCAGGACATTGGGGCCACTTTTTCCTTTACCCTTCTTTCGCGAAAATGCGCTGAGTCTTTCGTTCCTTTCCTAAAGACAGGTACATTATCGAATAATGACCTAACTCTTGTTACTAGCGGGTTTTTCAGCAAACCTTGTTCCGTATTTTCACGAGTTCCGTTACAGTAACCAACTTCCCTTTCCCTTGATTGTACATCGATTCCCTCACTTTTGTTTCCATATAACCGTCGATTAAGGAGTAATCCCCGCTGCTTCTCGCATATCTGAACAGAGCTTACATTTTTTAAGGCAAAGTCCTTTTTTTCTTCTCCAAAAATGCGCGTTGACGAGATTTCTATAATCAGCTGCAGAGAGTCTGAGATGAATAAACGCTGTCCCTTTAATCTGCGACACTTTGTCGCAGTGTCATGTGCTGTTTCCAAAGCTTCAACTAACCTGAACCATGGCAGCAACTCTCCACCTCCATGCATGTCTACAAGTTTGTACAATTTCATGTCCTCGCGGAGCCTCCCCATGCTAAGGGCATGCTCCTTTACTTTTCCTTGAGAGGCGCCCATGATTGTTCTTTAGCCCTATTTCTGAAAATTAAGTCCATTTCCAATCGATAACATTTGAAATGGAAAATGCGAAGATTCAAGAATGGATTGAAGATAACAAATTGTATCACTAGTTTCCAACGTCGGTTTTCCCTTTAAATCGAAACCTAATTCCTCTTGGCTAGCATTCTGAGCAATTATTCTGCCAATTCTGGAATGACTAAGCTGAAGCAGCTGTAGTGGTGTGGTACGATATGAGATTTGATAATAATTAGAAGTAAATCAGATTACATTGAATAAAGCTGCTAAGTTGAGAGATGTATTCTTTACATGGTCTATATACATCTCTGTGATTATAAAGAAGCCAAATTCTACCAAAGAAGTACTAATCGAGTACTATCTAATGATATGGATGTTTTTTTCCTAAAAATATTCGGTAGCTTCAAAAAAATTGAAGGAAAATTTCTAAAACGGTCTAAAATGAACTTTGTCCATAGCTTTCCCTTTTTTGCCGAACGGTTGCAATGAGTAATATTAAAAATATTATTCAATATTAAAAATGTTTAATTATTCGTGTTGTGCGTAATTCTTCTTAGATCTACCAGGGTTGATGCTATTTTCGTGTTGTTTAAAAATATGCTGGTCTCAAAATAGGGTTCTACTTTGGGAAAAGGATGTGGCAAAAACAGAAGAATAGGCGCTTTTCCTTCACGGAATTTTAGTGCTTTCGTAAAGTCCATGGAATCCTTCTCCTGAATGAGTTGTATGTAAGTGATCAAAGTTGACATTTGACATGCTCGCCGCTTGCCGTGTGCCTATAGCCCTGATGGTAGTGGTTTATTTC
>KN549692.1:59628-73292 GCA_000797555.1 Oesophagostomum dentatum | reverse complement strand
AGTTGTTACTACTTTGCGTTTGAATGCAATTGTCAACTCATTTACAGTGCGCAAATATTGCACTCTGCATTAGTAAGAGAGACAATTTCGATTTCACATTGTGTCGTCACAGTACGCCACTGGATAGCGCGACGAGACACTGACAGTTTCAACTTGTTCTAGCATTCGGTGCATGTGATTGTTGTTCTCTTCGTGATCTAGATGTCGCTTTTTACTGAATGCGATCGACGCTTCGTTGACGAGGCTTTAACCATTACGAACTACCTCTACGACAGTTTCTATGCTAAAAATTTGTCTCCTGACTCTAAAAAAGTTCTATATACCGATTTCTTCTACGTTCTGAGCCGAATAAGTTAGTCTTAAAATCTACTTCTATGACATTCATTTTTAAATAATGAGCCAAGTGCGTTCTCCATTGAAGCGAGACTTACTTCTCTGTTTGAAGTCAACCTGTAATTTTTGTACCAGGTTACAACTTTTTAATGTGCTTTAAGAATTCGTTGTCTGGGTATTGTCATCTTCGTAAAGGGCTTATCAAAGTCTGCTAGACACTTGTAGTTTATGCAGCTGCAGTGTCCCAAAAAAAAGTTCTCGCAATTTTTGTGAAATGTCGTGACTCTGTGAAGAGTTGCGAAGTCATTGAGAAATTTGGGGGTCGTGGATGTAGAAGTAGTAGTTAAAGGTAGCATCCACAAGAAAAATGTTGTTTTAGTTTTGCCACGGCAGTGTTCCTCCAATCGAATACTCCATTAATAATAAAAGGGTTCAAATAATTCCTGGTCGGTTTCCAAAAATTCGCCCTACTAGATTAGCGCGTTTCAGCAACCAAATCGCCCTCTTCTTTGAGCGGGTGCCAGCGATAGCCGTAGCGATTTTATGAAAACTAGTTCAACAAGATCAGCCATCAGCACAGAAAAGTGGTCCTTCGACTCCGCAGTCTTGCTACTCACAGGTGCAACTATAAAAAGTTGCTTAACATTATCCATATTTGGTAGGTCAGAAACGGACGAACTGGTGGCTCACAGCAGTTAGGGACGGATTTCTTGAGAATGATGAGGAATAAAAATAAATTCTTCAGCGATACGTTGGTGAGAGTGTATCCGAACTGAAATTATGAAAACTTTCTCACGCGAGTGTCGCCTTCAACTTCAAACCCTACAACTTCGGTAGAAATTACCGCATGTGATCGGAATTTTTATTATGGACTCTCGCTAGGAGTAGACCAGGAAGCAACACTTGAGCACCTGGGAGAAACTCTGGTTGAACTATGGTGGTGATCAGAAGTCTTAGCCACTTAGCCACTTTCGACCATCCTCAGCCTCCCTTTCGCTCTATTTATACCTTTCTACCAAGTTGTTTAATATACGGTAGTGTATCTTGAAGTGTATACACTGAGCTATGTACACTATATTTAAACAACTCTGAGCAAGAAAAACATCGATGAGTTGGCTCATTGTTGTACTGTTGATAAGTTGACAAAAATTTTTGATGTGGGAAGGCATCTTAGAGGCTTTACTTTCCTTAAACCGCGCACAGGTGAAAAGGTCTTTGAAGCTTTGTGGATTGGAGTGGCTGGGTACGCAGCACTAGTTCTTCGCCAAATTCTACGAGATGGACAACAAAACGATAGCTGCCCGGTTTTTTTGTTTGGTTTTGCCTGTTTCGTGCTTTTTATCTACCTGATGCTTGTGAGACTTCTGCATCGTTCACTGTTGCCTTAATTGGCCATCATCTTCCTTTTCTTCCTTCTCTTCATTGTTCATGTTACCTTGGACAATTTGTTATTTATTTTATTAACGTTTCACGTACTGAAGCCAAGCTGTTCTTCAGTTGGTGGATGTTACTTCGCCCACTTATGCCCATGCCGTGCCCTTAACGTGGCTTCTTTTAATTTTTTGCAAGATCTTGATCGATAGGACACTCATCACGTTCACATCCCCATGCCCAAAGCTATTTCTTTACTAGTCACGGAGTTGCAGAATTTGCTAGAAACGAAGCGCTTAACTCCAGTTAGGCTTCCTGGCTTTCTGAAGATTCCGGATAAATTACACATATTTACATGTATATAATTCATTCCTCTTACAAGGGAATGATAATTAGCGTAAACTAGAGCGGTACATACGACGAACACAGTAAGAATCCCTGTATCCTCTTTAGTAGAAATCAAGAAGTCTCTTCCCCTCACCTTTATGCGAACGAGTTACACTGTTTCGAATTTTGTAAATTTTGTTTTTCTGTATGTTTGTGATGGTCTATTCTAATGTTACTGTGCAGGGCAAACCAGGATATCTTCTCAGAATATGGATAGAAGCCACGTATGATGTTCTTAGATCCTTCCACAGTAGTAGTTACCTCTAATAAGCATCAGGTCATTGTTTGGCCCGACTAACAACTCGGAAACTGCTTCCTTAGAAGTATTGTGCGCCGATTTTCAAGGTTAGGGGTTTAGATTTTTTGGATTTCTGCTAAAGAGTATACGAAGATTTTTACTGTATACATCGTTTGTGCCGTTCGAGTTTACGCTAACTATCATTCCCTGGTTAATTTCACTTTTGCCCATTGTTTTTTTTCGCAATCATCTCCAAATTTTGTTTGTTTTCGTCTCGCGCTGTGCTGCAATGGGCTAACTAAGTAATACGCATAGTAAATAAATTAGCTAACTAATCACTGAATAAAACGAATAAAGAAATAACCTATATAGTGTCCGGTTCACGTGCAATCAGCTCTGAGCTCACCATTACAGGGTGTAGGATGTGTGCACTATTATTACAGGTGCTGAATTTAGTCTAACTTATAGAGGTAATGAAGTGTACATAGCAGCATCATATTTTTGCACCTACTAAAACCATAAAATGAAGGGTAAACTATTTTTCTTTCGATGCAAAGGCTGTATAGGTTTCCTTTCCGAAACAGCGCGCCACATTTCCGACTTATGTTGTATGAGTGCGAACGCCGATAATAATACCGCACATCGGCCATTACGATTCGCGCTATTGTAAAAACTGTATCAGCTGACTAAGCAAGTTCCATGAAGCGATCTTGAATAATAGTGCCATCGGCACGAAGACAGTTCGCATAATTCTGAGTCAGTCTCCTGGCGCCTACTGGTTTTCATTTTCGAGGGTTGTCCGCTGCGATGATTTCTTTGTGCTCTTTCTGAACACACGTATTGTTGGAACGTAGGTTGTTGCTTCGCACGCAAATGTGGTGGGGGAGGAGCGAACAACGAGCGTTTTCAAGTAGAATTTGGCCGTGATGGTTATTAGTCCAGGCTGCCGAGAGTGCTGCGCAAGGACGACCGGTGCTCGCAGCGTCGCGCGCCGTCGCCCACCAACCAACCGCACTTTACAGTTAGCCAAAGAATCGCAAATTGATTCGTCGAATTTACCCTGACTAATTGCTGACGCTGTTAAATCAAGCAGGTGTAGCTGTTGCCGCTGAACCAGTCCTTTGTTGTTTTACTCTTACGCTTTCTCGTTCCATTTAACGATTTCATAGTGAAGCGCCACGTTTGCTTTCTCTATTGTTGTTAGACTCCTCTCTTTGCTATCTCATTTCACCACTTCTCCGAATTTTGATCTCCTTAGATTGTGTTTTGGTAATATTGCCCCTTACTTCCGCACCTCCCCCCCCCTCCCAAAAAAAAGGGCTCACAGAAGTTCTGAGAGGCACCCTAAGCTGACAGGACTCATTATCTCGGACTTCCTTTACTCAGAAAAATACGATTTTACTCTTGAACCCCTATAGTATCGCATTTCCACTGGTCCGTTGTTCCACTGTCCCCATTGTGCCTAATGCATTTCATTTTTGAAGAAATTACGTCTCTGCCATAGATCGTATATTATTAGGCTGGAAAAATGTGAATAAGACGCCTCCATCTTTCCTTGAATTGTCAATGGTGTAATGCATTGGTAATTGGTGCCAGCCGGTACTACAGCTAAAAACAGAATCCATGTTCAGAACTTTTTCTGAATTCTCGATCCACTCTGAAAGAGAAACTCAAAAAAATGCTGAGGCTCAAAATTCTGGGCTTAAAAATCATTCCTTCCCAAGAAGTCGCTCCAGAAGCTCATCCGCCACTTCATGGACGAGTTTTCCGTTCCATC
Organism: Oesophagostomum dentatum; assembly: GCA_000797555.1. Lineage (NCBI taxonomy): Eukaryota > Metazoa > Nematoda > Chromadorea > Rhabditida > Strongylidae > Oesophagostomum > Oesophagostomum dentatum. Next base: position 69,186 of record KN549692.1, on the reverse strand, counting down.
GCATGTCGCATGCTTTGTGTCTGCGCTATCTCGAGTGCGAGGACATGGAAAAGCCTAACAAATCTGCACATATCCAGTGGTTCTAGTTCCTTAATTAGTGCCCAAAGCTGAACGTACAACTTCTGGAGCAGTTTTCTCAGTCAGAACTAAATTCTGAATCGAGAAATTGAAATCTTAAGCCATTTTTGAATCCCTTTTTCGGAATCTACCGAGAACTCAAAACGTGTTCTGAGCGTGGGTGCCGCCTTTGATCTTAAAGGTAGTGCAGGCAGTCGAATCTCGCGGCGCTGGACCCGTAAGACTTAGTAGGACTTAGGAAAAAGTGCTTCTTTTTGATAGCAGGCCACATATAGCAAGGCTAACCTGGGAAAACCTAAAACGGGAAGCTTTTTCTCAGACATATAACCTGTACCTTATTTCTTCCGACTACCGTTTGTCCCCTTCATCAGCTTATCATCTGTGAGGTAGCAGTCCACTAACACATCCAACTTCAAATTTCACTAACATCTTTCTTCGAACGAAAACACCCTCGATTCTATCGTGAATGCATGTTCAAACCACCACCCCCACGCCGTCAACGGGCCATTGCTGTCGATGAACGATGCGCTAATGGCTCATAATCCGCCTTATTTGTAGCGATCGTTTTCTTCAGAAAATACCAATTGGTTCGTTCACATTTCTCCATCGTAACAGGTTGCATGGCGAGAATATTCGATAGTTCTTCAAGTACTGTAGCAGACGAATATTCGAGGAGACTCCCACTAATCGAATATATTCGAATTCGTATGTTCACGTGTAGTTGGTTTTCGAATCTTTCGAATATTCGAAAATGACATTCGAAACCAAAGCAGCACGCTTTTCTGGATAAATTGAGACAATTCTGTTGTTATCTATCAGGAATCACATTATTTCCTGGCTTTTTACCTGTTTTTCGAGATTGCATCGTGAAGAACTGATAATTTCGAAGATAGAAGGTTAATTATTTCTACTCACAACAGCAGTGCTGCACTTTTAATCTGAAGCTATGCGATGAGAAAATAGTCGAATGCTCACAACTAAATGATTACTTTTGCGGACACGTTTTGCTGCCTTTTTCTTGGATAGCAGTAAATACGGTAAGGCAGATTTTGTGAAAAAACGTGAGGAGATATAATTCGAAATGAATATGCCCCAACATTCCCACGTATTACAGAGCCGCTAAAAAATCAGATTGACCAGTACAGAATATTAGCAAAATTTCAACGACTTGGCTAACGAATCAATATGAAAATTTTTAATTAAAATTTAATAAAGAGTGTCTTAGAAGGGCCTGAGACGACTGCGGCATTGCCAGGATAAAATGTCTTCTCTCTGTGGCGAAGCTTAGGAAATTTCTAAATCTCATAATTATTTCTACGAGCCAGTGCGAAACTTCACACAGTAAATGGGTGACTGTCAACAATATGATACTCATATCTGCTAAATTTCTTATATACTGAACTAGTCGTATTCACGCACAGAGAGAAGTAGAATACCGCGTACAGATTCAGTCCCTCAGTGAAAATAATCAGTATGTGTTTCAAAGCTCTTTCATATGTGAGTTTTAATAAATACTCTAGCAGTAACCAGCTAAAATGAGCATTTTCAGCATTATTTCCTGTTTCGGCACACTAATGAAACGCTGAAAATTTTCTGTGCTGCAGGTGGTCCGCGTTAGACTACATAAAAATGTACTACTTCGGAGCAGGGTCAAGCGTAGTTGCGATAGTCGCAACGTGGGGTCGACTTGGGATGTCGCTCGAGGGGAGGGGGTCGCCGTTAAGTTCTTGAAGATCAAATGAGACAGTGGCAACGATCTGTGGAAAGGACTCGGCGCAAATTTTAGCCCACAACCGTCTAATTTCTTGCATTTGAAACTCTTCTCCGTCCAGGATTTTTTCGAAACCCTCAGGACAACGGCCACCCTAACGACGAGCCGCAGTAATGTCAAAAACGGAAAGGGAGCGCTAAACTTCCGTACGCACTAAGGCTACGCTCTGCGACGACGAAGAAATCTGAATTTTGGCTTGGCTCAATATTTGCCCTTGCAGCGCGCAAACGCCCGTAGAGCGCACAAACTCTTGAGAAATGGAGAACTAGGGTTCACAAAAACATGCATAAGTCCTCGAAAAAAGGAAACAAACTCATGAATTTCATATAACTTTCCAAAGAAGAAGATTTTCTCATAAAACCTTCTAAAAGAGTTGCCAAAAGACTTAAATCCTGAAGAACTGTACAACGACAAACATTGGTAATTTCCGATTTTCATCAAAAGTATGATTGAAAAAAACGGTGATTATTTGCTTCGCACTGGTGGCTTTCAGGAAACGCTGTGTACGAGGAGAAACTAAAGGATTAGCCGTATTTTACTGCTCAAAAAAGATTTTGTAGTTCTTCCTTTTTAACGGAAATAGTTTGATGCGATTGAGACGCGACCGAACCCAAGAGTCGCATCAAAACTGACCTTGGGTCGCATCAACTTAATTTGTGGAAAACGAAGTCGGCCTTCGCGCTATTTCACCTAGAGATGGAGAAAGTATTTTAGTTTCCCCTGCTATATACAGTTTTCTGAAACCTCACGGCTGAGAAGATTTGCTCTTGATATTCTTACCCCTACTTTTTCTAAAATTCAGAAAACAGCGCTGTTTGAGCGTGTAGTGCTCTTCGTATTAAGAATGTTCTAAAGCTTTGCTTAGTCTCAACGATAGTGCAGATCTTCTTCTTTCATTTAATATAGAATGCTCCTCATTTCTCCCCGTTTTTCAGTAAGTTAATCCATTTCTGTGCATCCTACTTTTCCCATTTTTAAGGGAACCGCGCCGCGCACGTGCGTTGATGGGTCGTTCTCTGGCTAGTTTTGACAGTATTTTCTGCATTCCTTAGCCTCAACCTTTTCGTGCTTCCCTGTTTCAAGGGTTTGTTTCTCCCACAGTAGGGGGTCGAAAATCTCTGCTCAGAAAGGGGGAGGGGTCGCCTTGGAGGCAATTGGGTCGCGTTAGTACGCTTGACCCTGCTTCGGAGTTTGGCTTGGTTTGTACTGCTATGTTATGCACAGATGAAGGATTCAAAGCCTACAAGCTTTTGGGACCATACTGCCCTCCAGTGTGCCACGGTATGCAGGCGAGGTCTATGTTGAAAGTAGGGAGTACTTGCACTTAGGAAATTAAACTTGAATATGATGCTACAAAAGCGCTTAAGTTTCCTGAAAGTAGAGGATTCTATCGGAAACTGAAATTCTTCAGCTGTCATTTATCTCTTTAGTGTTAACTGCCCTTAAAGGCAGCTTTTGGGCCTATAATTTTTGCCGAGTTAATGCGGCGAGCGTCATAAGCCCCAAACAGAGTTGGTGAGCTCAGCGAGCTCGCAGTGTTATAGGGGTAGTTAAATGGCTGCGTGGCAGCCCCTGCAGCACTGGCGAGCTCGCTGAGCTCGCACACTTTGGAAGGGGCTACAGGTGAAGCCCCGCCACAGCCGTATCAGAGTAGCCCCGCAACCGTTAGCTTTATGTTCCAGAAAGGCGATTATTCTTCGCCAAGTTGGGACGAGTCTCTGCAGTCTACATTACGTTTCAGTATCAAAAGACCCCCTAGACTTTGAGTTATCTGCACACTGACATCAATTATTATTACCAACAGATTCCTAGCATGCAGTAATCCAATAACCTAGGAAACAAGTTATAAGATGGAAAAACAAAGCATGAAGAATTTTACAATATTTTGCCTACTCGTTTACCGTTTCAAAACCATTAAGTACTTTTGGTAAATCTCTAATCATCATGTGCGCCAGAGCAAATGACTTCCTTCTGCTACTCGATGAGCCTGGTCGTCGCACTAGAACCCTCATTCGGAACTGCAGCACAGCCATGGCGGAATGTTGAAGCTGGCGGCGCCAGTTCTGGAACAAAATCGTAAATTCTGAAACTTTTTGAAATAAAAATTTTGGTTATCCAAAAAGGGAACATGGCAAATCATATTGTCACCAGCCAAGTTTTGGCCAATCTCAACTTGAACCAAGTCTTACTTCGGACCTCTGAATTAGCTGAGATGTGAAGCCTAAGGAACACCCCCAGCCACAGATGGGAGCTATTTAGCGCATTCTGGTGACTTGAATTCTAAGGAGTCTTATTCCCACGAATGAACCATGCTGTACACATCGGAAAATGCGTCAGAACATGCGGAATAATGATAATTGCTTCAGTTTCTGTTTTCGCATGCTTTCATTGCGCTGAATTCATACAGCTGTTAATGAAGAGCACCCTTGGACGTTGGAGCTAACGACTAAGGGTGCAGCTGTGGTAAGGTTGTAAAAGATGGTGCGCCTGACACACATACAACAGTAAGTGACAGCCTTTCTGTTACGGAACGCTGCCTCCTACAGGAAAGTGTTCGTGAAAGTCCACGCCTTAAACCACAAATGTATTTAGGAAAAAACTGTTCCTTAAATAGTTTGACATCCAGATAGCAGACCTTTCGAGTTTTTTTTAATGAAATATGTGGAAAACTCTTTCTTAAGAAATTAGATTGAACCCGTACGAGCGAATACTCTCTCTCCCATTTAGGATCATTCCTTGGAAGAATTACTTTATTTCTAGCAGTTCTCGGAGGAATATATACTCATTGAGCTATGAATTCAAAAAGGTTTATAGCCGTAAATAGTGAGGATCGCCAGAGTCAACAAGCTTCGTTTTTAAAATATGTATACTAACTACTAAGCTCATAACTTTTCAAACTTTAAGCGACTTCGTGCAAAATTTCCAGAGATTTTCCAACATGCTTCCGGATTCATGTTAACGTTAGTTAACAAAGTCTGATATTTCTTTTCTTTCATCAAGTCTTGTGAATATTGGCAGGTAAACAGCCCGCTGTGTACTACCTTGTATCAGCTCATCTAGGAAAAAGGTGAAGCTATGAGTGAACCTCGCCAATATTTGCATCTTTGCTTTTTTCCCCGTTGTTTTATCATTTCCAAATCACCTCCACATTTATTAACAATAGGATGCTACACCACTGAGCTCCTCCGAATGACTCTTTTTTATATTAGAGTTCTGAATCTGTTATTTCTGGAGTAATATTCGCCCTAACTGCAGCAGCGAAGCACAAATATAATTTAACTAAAAAATGGCGGTGTAATATCGTTTAATACAGTTCATTGCAATGTTTTGGCTAAAAACCGTAGCAAAGCATGATTTGACAAATTATCAGCTAGGCTGCAGTTTCTCACTAATTCATAACACCCCGCCGCAGCTCTACTTTATGAGAAGTAAAACCTATAAAGAAGCATGAAGGTGAAGCCGTGCTACTCGCATGCTACTTGAATTGGCGTACATACCAGAGCTTGTTCGGTTAACCCTTAACAGCTTCAATCATTCAAAATTTAGGTAACTGACAAGCTCTGAGCTACAGTCGAATTATATTGGCAGTATTGCAAACTAATCATAACTTACTTGTGAAAAGTAAAGATTATTGCAATAAGCATTAATTATATCCGATTAATTTACAGTTACAGCTGCATTGAAGGAAAATGTGAAGAAAACAAAGTTGTCAGAAAAGCTTACAGGAATTTCGCATCGGTGTAATAGATGCTGGCAACGCCAGAGAAGCCGAAGATTGTCAACGCGATTTTGTTGACCTGGGGTTAACATGCTAGGAAATTCGCTTAATTTCACCTCGAAATTACTGGCGTGGTGGTTTTAGCAATACAAAGAAGATACGAGTTGGTTCTTTTTGTGCGACTGCTCTACCTATCAAATGTAATTTTTATTAGTCTCAAAGCAATGATTAAGTGATTAAAAAATTTTCCCGACTCATAATGCCATCTGAATAAAAAATTAATGCCTTCACCTTCGGAAGGGAGTCAGCATCAGTATAATGGTGTATTCCCCATATATTATCGTTCACGAGTTCACGGCTTTGCCTGATTCACCTTTCATTCTTATGAAGGTGTGGACCTACTTCGAAGTAAAGCGTAAACTCCTTAGTATATATTACTATATTCATAACGAAGAATGAAAGTTCTGTATTGCAACTTTGAACGGGTTATCTATCGTTGACCCATGATGGGTGCAGGTGCGAATGCGTACCGGATGAGAATACCAAATGCCGGCGGGATGCTTCCCCCACCGCAAGCCAGAAGGGAAGTTATAAAGGCGCCGTTTATTTTAGGGTGGTAAAAGGGTTTCATGGTTCTAACAGGCATTAGATTGATCTATGACAAAAAATCGCGAACTACGTAGGAGTGGTAGCAGTTTTTTACCAACATAGCTCCTCTCGAATCCGAGCCGTGCTTGCTTGACGCGAATAAAATATGCACGAATAACATGTCCTTCACCGTCTGATTCTCTTCTGAACATGAATTGTAGTCAAATTTGGTAGTATTTGAATAGTTATAGCACTGATTCTATGTATGTTTGATACCATGCAAACATTACGACAGGAGTAGCCCACTCATCAGCAAGGTGGCTTTTGAAGTTGCCAAAATGCGGCGATACATGGAAATGATTCACTTATTTTAATTTTAAATCACTTCGCTGACACAAGAACCGTTTGAAGTGAACTTTGTTGTCTGGTGGGAGTCTTTGAGGGAACCAAGTCGGTGCCACTTGTATGAAAACAATTTCCAAAATTCATTTATAAAACATAAGAACGTGAATTAGGGAAATTCGAAACCCGTTTACCTAGTTTCGTCAACAAAAAGGCGCACTAAGGAACACATTAGAAGGTGTCCACGTCACACCATCAACTGCGAAGAACTTGTGAAGGAAAAAGAAGCTCGTCGAACTTCTGATTGGGTCATATTAAAAAACGGACAAATGGCAATGAGATCAGCGACATTAGCTCGTGGAAAAGGGGTCACTGGTTGTGAAAATGAACCCATATCAAAGGGAGCCCACTGTTTGGAGTCCTTTTTGGAAACAGGCTATAATTAGGACTTCTGCCACATAAGACCCACCAGTACTTTATGATTAATCGGTAGTCTTTGAATCTTTGTACTATTTTTCTTCCTGATGTGGTACTTGTTAACGAATAAATGGCCTGTAAATGACTTACTTCTCTACAGAAAACAAATAGTCAGAGCGCTTCCTTTTCAGTCCCAATTTAGTTTATACCACCACTTCAGCTTTTCTGAAACTTGCTTCATGATGACATTTAAAACTGGAACTAACCTATGCAAAGCATATTTTTGAAATTACGAACTTTATAACTCGCCACAGTATTTTTTGAGTTGGCAACGACAACTTTTCTATGTCATTCAAAAATCTTCCAAGACCATCGAATTTCGGTGGTGCAAACTTCAATTAATTTAGCGCATAGGTTCGTTTTCAAGTTTTATGTTTTCTCGCAGCTTAATAAAGTCGGCGTAGCAGAAGGCAGAAGTGAAGCACAATCTAAAAGAACACGTGTCAAAACTGCGAGGATTAGAGAATCACATAGCTCACAGACTAGTATAAACTGGCTTCAGATACTCTTGTGTCTTAACTTCTTTTGAATTTCTTATCAGATTGCAGGAATCTTTATTAGGTTGTCCGGGAAGTTCTCAGGGTTTTTGTTAGCTTTGATCATTCGTCTATTACGTAACACAAATCCCAATTATTTTGCGTTTGAATGTCATACCAAGTATGAAATTCTTCGCTTTATCTGAGATTATAAATTATTTTTCCCTGTATTTAATAGGTTCACTTTTTCTGACTTGCCAAAGCATGTTGAAGAAGCAATTTCGATCGATATTCTATTTTAACTTCAAATTGGGACAATCCGCAGCCGAGACAGGTCGACAAGTTAACCAAGTGTGGGCCTAACAGTGCTGGAGAAAGCACCGTGCGACAACGATTCAAATGTTTCGTCCTGGAGATTTCAGGAATTCCGTAGCTGTCGACCTAGTAGTTCAGGAAATTCAGGATGACAGTTTAAAGGCCCTGATGGGAGCGACTTATCCCAAACAATTCGTGGCATTGCGGAAGAACTAGGAGCCACTAGAACTGCTGTTGCAGATGACTTAAAGTGAACTGGAAAGGGAGAAAAGCTCAGAAAGTGGGTGCCCCACCAGTTGAATGACCAGTAGGAATTGTAACGCTTCGAGATATGCCCTTCGCTTTGTGCAACTAAAACGGCACATTGTTAGCTAAAATCGTCACCTGTGAGGGAGATAAGTGGATTCTGAGTCGTTCGAGTGCAGACACCCCCCCCCCCAGACAATTCCCAAAGGCAAACCCCCACCAGCACTGCTGTGATTCTCTACAACTTTTTTGGAACCAGATCAAACCATCAGTGCTCAACCCTACTTTGAGAAAAGCGATGAATTGCACCGAAAATTGCGTCAGCTGTAGGCGGCACTGGTCAGTAGAGGAGGTCCGATTCTTTTACATGACAACGCCTACCATCACGATCTACAAATCACTATCCGAAAAATGAACGAACTGAGGGCCGAATTTCTGTCTCACCCGCTATAATTCCCACGCCTTTCGCCAACCGACTACCGCTTTTTAAGGGCTTTCAGAAGTTTCTCGCCGATGGAGGCTTTGCCAATCAGGACAAGGCAGAAACAGACTTCGTGGATTTCAGTAAGCCTCGGTCAACCAGTTTTTTTTTCGAATGATGCTTACTTCGACTAAATCCGATAACTACTGAGAAACTTATGATCGTTTAAAGTGGACCAATCAAAACTCTGAGAACTTTCCGAACAATCTAACGCAAGTGGTCAAAGAAACACGTTGTTCTTTTGTGCTAAGCTGGGTAAGATTACGCTTGAAACATTGCTCTAATATTTTTCCTTTGTCAGAGTAATGCTTCAAAGGTACATAAATATAAATAGATATGAAAATGAGCAGTGTCTTAGCACAGCGGGGCTGTAGAATATATGATTAAAAAACTTTGCACAGGAAAATTAGAGTATGGCTGATTCTGGCTAATCCTTCATTGATGAACCTTCACTTTCCTAAAAACGAGCCTAATTGTCAAAGTTTTGAACAACTATGTTTTTGTAAAAGAAGGAATGTGCGCATAGAGCCGATCCTAGGATCGAAAACAGCAAGCTTCATGAAAAATGGTGATGTGCGAATTAGTGGAATTTTGATGAAATATCCGCTTCTAGGACGACGTTGCAATTAACGCAAGGGACAGTTATTCCAATAATCGGTGAAAATTACATTACTGAGGTTTCGGAGTGGAAATGCGGTGAGCAGGATGTTCTATCATACGGTGAAACTCTCGCAGCAGAAGGCTCCCTCGTTTTCGCGATTAGTGATTTCTTCTCCCTTCCCAAGGCCAGCAGCATTTAACGCTGCGTCGGGTTAGGAATGTTTGCGAGAAGATGTAGCGAATGCATTTAAAGGCAGCGTTCAGCGCTACCCCAGTGCCCAAAATCTGCCAGTACCCAAGCCGCCCTTACAGGGGAGTGCCCGATCAGGCTCGATGTCATCTTCTCGCTGCCACCCATTTTCTCCCTGTAGCACAATCCATATGACCTAACTCTCATGGCCGTACAGCAGTGATGAAAAACAAATAAAGTAAGGTGAGTAATGTAGGTAGATAGGTAGGTCGGGAG
>KN549692.1:37644-58821 GCA_000797555.1 Oesophagostomum dentatum | reverse complement strand
ACAATCGATTTTTCCTTGGCCCCTGCCCCCCAGCTCCGCCCACTATTGGTCTGAGGGGGGCGCCTCCCCCCCCCCCCGAAAAATTCTTCTGCGACCGCCACTGGTAGGTAGGTAGTGTCAGGTAGGTGATAAATATAATAATAAATACTATGTAAAACTGATTTTAAAAAGTTTTATTTTATGGTGAACTGAGATAAACTTTACAGATTTCCAAATCTGAGAATGTTATAACCCTAGCTGAGCGTAGCAGTAACCTTAGTATACTTTTAAACTATCTAAAGAAGCAGTTTTCACCTTGATCTACTGACATAACAGCTCGTCCACGGCAAAATTTTGCGCCCTCTTAAACGATTCTCAGGAATTTTTTTTGGAAAACAAGCAGTGTGGTTGAACTGAGCTCTTTGAGCTCTACCAGATGAGATGTGAACCATGGGGAAGGGGATCTTGCAGATTTTGCCTGGACGCTGCTTTTAAGAGACGAGTAAAACATTGTCAGTCCTGTCTTTATACTAACTAGACCCTTCTTTTCAATTCCATGTCTTGTCACTCACTCTTTACTTGAAGCTTACTTTAACGCAGCCCTACACGACGAGGAGCCTCTCTCTCTAAGACGAGGAAATATTATGCTGTCAAACTTGCCCATTTAGGGAAAACATTATATTATTATCATATATCATTATATTCCGCAGCTATTCTGTATTGAAATCTCAAGTCGAAATTTTAGCAGACGCTTGCCTTATGCCATAACGATTTGTAAGGTAGGTGGACTCGCTTTTCCGCTACGCAAGCTGTAGTCGAGGTTCTCGCCAATACCGTCGAAAAAATTGTTTCTAAACAATCTAGCTGAACTTCTGTACTATCTGTTTCGCATTATTTCTTCAATAGTACTGTAAAGCATTTAGCAGAATCTAGATCTTGGAAAAATGGTGATAGTTTTCACATTATAATAAAGCGGCAGTTTTGGGATTATACGTGCTAAATCTAAGAAGACCAGCAGCGCGGATAATTTAACTCAGTTAGTGCAAAGATTTTCATTAGGTGAGAGTAGGAGCTGTATCCCTTATGGTTTAAGAATAATAACTCAATCACAGGGAAGTTTCACATCATCCATTGTCGCTTCAGCGAGCGCTAGAAAATAAAACTTCGCAGGCTATTTTCAGAGTACACTAATTTGTAGCAATATAAAAGTCAACGACAACGAAACAGGAATCAGCATGTCTCGATGCCATCTGTACATCATGGCTGACATAACTTTCTGAGACGCTTTTTTCGGGTTGTACCCTAAAAGGACATTGAAAAGCAACGCTCGCAGAAAATTCTGGCTCCAACGCAGATTTGCAGGACTAGGATATTAAGAAATCGCTTTCTCACTGAAATGTGGTGAAAGCAGAAATAAGGTTTGACACTTCACTGCGCAAACGTAATTCATCTCTATGTGAATTCTGACTTTATTATACAAACGACACGCTTAGATTGTACACCAGCTACACCAGTTTGGGTAGCTTAAAGGCAGCACCCAAGCTAAAAACACTTTTTATGTTATCATCAAATCCTGGTCGATGGTCCCGCGAATGAGCGGAAGTGCGAAAAGAAAGCACACGGAGACCCATCCTGAGCTAGAAAATGCTTTCAGAAGGTCGTGATCAACTGTTCTAGTTTTTCCGGAGGAGATTAGGGCCACTTTCAAAATTTTTTCGGACCCATTCTCGGGGGGGGGGCTATAAATTCAGTGGGAAAATCCCGAGAAACTGCTATTTCTTTGCACAATACACGCATTAACTATATATACAGAAGCAGACTCCTTCGAAAACTCCGCTAAATTCCTTTTTTTAACCAGCTTTCTTGCTGAATTTATAGGGTTGCAGAGGATGCGGGTGCCACTTAAATTTAGTGTATAAGATGTCTAGAGACGACTCATGGAAGAATCGTTTTTTCTACAGATCACGTTGTCCGTCCTGAGGAAGACGGTACCCGCAATATTCGCGTGCAGATCTCAAATTTTTGTGATGTTTATTACTTACCTATGACGCTCCCAACTCTTAGTAGCTGCTTAGCACGTTTCCACATATTGTCAAGTTTTTTGCTCTTCCGCAAACAGGTTGCCGAACGTTTCAGCAATGCCAACATTCGGAGGACGCTGACGATTAATCATACAACCTTCATTTCTAGCAGGACACTGTCCTGATGTTGTGCTGTCAAAATTTTGGCGGCTTCCACGTTTTCTCGGAATCCGTTGAGCAAAGCACTCTGAAACGTATCTACAGATGATTCTGTTTACAGGGCGAGATGATCCTCGTCGGCCTGCTACTTGCGCTGGGATTGGCGGAGGCAGCGCTGGAGGGTCCTTGTGACTCGGCGCCAACCCCTGCAGCGAAAGCATACTGTATTCAGCTGCACAAGTGGGACGAACAAGCGAGGGTAAGCATTTAAACAACAACTGAGGAGGATTGCTGGAGCTATTTTGAAGGCTTCAAGCACACTTGAGATGCGGAAGTTTTACGAGAAGATACTTTTTACGTTCTCGGCAATGAACTGAGCCTTGGCTGATCTTTCTTCTTTGAACAGCTTCAATGCCAATAATGTGATGTACCAGTTTATATGGTCACACTTAAGGTCAAGAAACAATTTATCCGTATTTCACTGCATTATTCATTGTGCAATGCCTTCTTGCCCACTGATGTATGTGTCACCATAAGGGCATTTGTCGGTCTGATCTGTGAAAGTCATCCAAGGAATTCAGTTACATATGCTCCTTGGTAAAGACTGTTCTTCATAACAGTTTTTGGTACTATTATGAGAGCTCCGTCGCTTTAAAATATTTTGCTAGTGAAACTTGTGCTCGTTACCTCCTAATTTATTAATAAGCCAACCTTTAGGCTTATTGTTAAGGTCAGCGAAAAGATAAACGGGCATTATTGTGTTCACAAGTAGCCTGGATTGCCGCTTTTATCTCAAGGCGCGTACTCACGAGAAAAATGCGTTTACGAAAAATCTGCTCAGTTTGTGTTCAAACTTTGAGTCAGCTGTAGAACTGGTGTGATACGTGCTGCGTCGATATTAACGTGCAGCTTAGCCTAAAATTCAATAATGAAGTCCAAACATATCATTCATAATAATGACAATGTATATGTAATCAGTGTGCATGAAATGATGTTTGGCGAATCCCTCGATGATCGAATTAGTGACCCTGATCGGTCCAAGGCTTTCTACAAATACGTAGTTGTTTGGATGCTCGAAGTATTGAGCACATTAAATCCTAGAGCTGTACAATACCGCTCACAATTATTACAAAAAAAAACGCGTTTTGATGGATAAAACCATCGGAAAGCGTCGCACCTGCGTAACTTCGTCACAAACGGCGATTTTACAATTTTGAAACCAGAATGGAATAGAAGACGTCGAGATGAACTCAAAGCTTATCATACTGCCAAACTTGGGTGACTATGAAGCCTAATATGATCAGTGTGAAAGGATATGCCAGTTTGATGTCAACGTGTTATTTCCCGCCGAAGCCGGTCTGAACGGGTGCTGAGCAAAATTGTGAATCTAAATTTTGCTATGTAACTTTTAATGTGCTACATAAATATAGCAGTGGGTAATACCATTTGAATAATTACATTCTACTTTATAAACATGCTTTTAGAAATTACAAAAGGACCATTTTCTAAAGAGTTATGGGCATGCGACGGTTTGCAACGTTTTTTTCCGCACAAACGCGTTATTTTTGCAATAATTATGAGCGGTATGGTACAGCCTTCTTTTATCCCAAATCGGCGATTTCAAAACAGTGGACAGTTTGCGCGGTTGCGAAAAGTGGTGCGATGGGCATTACGCGACATGCGGCACCTTTGAATAGTGACCGCGGCCCTTCGGTGTGAATAATGCTCAGTTATGCTTCCGGCGCATTTCTGTAGACCACCTCATGCGCTCCTCTATCGATCGTTTGGATCCTCGTACTGGGTACATTTAGTGGAGTAAGAGAAATGTCATGGCTGCTCCAGATTCCAATTCGGCGCAGAATGACGTCCGAAAAGTTGCGTAAGTGGGGATAAGCAAATAGAGGGACGTAGATCATTGAGAATGTGACGTCACGAGCAGACGTCAGGCTTAGACCTCTATGCGATCCAGCCATACCATAATTTCTCAGAAGTTGAGCTCTAAACCAATGGCTGTCATTTTCTTTCCTCGTTTGACCCCAGTTCTTCCCTGATCATGAAGCTGGGTCCTAAGCGATTTTATTGATGTTATAATGAAGATTTGAAAGGTGCCAGCTATTGCGCCAGCGATCGCCCCCTAGGGGTTAATAATTTTTTGCCCGATAGCGAAGGAATTCTCTTGCAACGATTTTTATAGCTTTTTCTCCTTTGACAGGACAGCAGCTACTTCTGAATCCGACTCAATGGCTTTTATTTCCCAAAATTTCAATTCTCCGCCAGACTTCCATGTCTTCTTTGCGCTTGACTTCGTCGTATTTGGACAATTGTTATCAGAGCTAGAGCTTTTGGTACAGAAAATCATTTTTCTTCTTTATTTGCACAATGCGGGTGGGGGCCTGAACGAAACGAAAACTTGCAAAGTTTCCAGAGGTTTGGATTAAGCGCTGTAAGAGAAAAGCAAAAGACTTTTTAACATAAATGCTAATTAGCCCGTTTCACTGCACAGAATGTAGCTTCTTTGCGTAAAGATTAGTGAAGTTTCGAAAATTCACCAGAACTCTTGAAACGCAAGTGCAATTTCAATCCGCCAGGCGGGGTAGCGTTAATGTTCTTCCCCCATGTCCAGATCTTGAGAAGATTTTCGAATACTCAGTGCTTCTAATATCTTATGGATGTAGACATGTAATATAAATGTTCGCATACATATCCTCTGTTCGTTCGGCAGAGGTGCCTCTATCTTTACGCGCCGGTGCGCGTACATCACTGCTGCGAGATTTACGCTCTCGAAACCGTACAAGTTATCCCTACGAAGTGTTTTATGGAAGCCTAGCTCCGGTTCTCCACCTATCTAAAAGCGTATCACAAGATTCGGCTGCTAAAACTTTTGACCACCAACGCTGAATGCGCTGGCGCGACAGTGCGCGTGGGAATGGGGACGCCGGTGTCGAACGAACAGAGGGTACTGAAATCTTCTATATTGTTTCGGTGCATGAGTTCTATATGTGTTTGCACTGATGTGATTATTATACACTCCACTGCAAAAGTTTAGACACTCCTGGAATTTTTGTTACTTTTCATGGTCCCGACCGGGTCAGAGAGTGCTTAGCGTATATGAGAGCGACCTTCAGAGAAACCACTACTGCCACTATGTCGTTCCCGTTAGCTCTCAAAATGTAACGGTTTTGAGAAAAATCGATATCTGACCGTTTCAAAGTTTAGACACCCCGGACATTTGGCACCAGAAACGCTCCATCCTATGGTATAAAAAGCAGAAAGGCTGAATTTTGAACGTATACGGGGTGGTCCACATGAAGTGTGATGGACTACAGAAAATCCGTTTTCAAACATTTTTCATTCGATTTCTTTGGCCAAAACACTAAGAACATTGACTGGACCATCCAGCAAGATTGGTCATCAACCCATGGCCGTCAAACTCGCCGATCTCAGTCCTTTCAATTTGTTATCTGGTCGATCTTGGAGCAAAAAGACTGCTGTTTCAAACACAAGTAATGTTCTGTCATCATGGGGCGAAATCCTCCCCAGAAATGACCACGCGCATATTTAAAAATTTCTGGAAGAGATTGGATGCTTGACCCGAAGATAGGTAAATGCGGTCATTTTGAATGTGATGCATGAGATCTTATTTAGAAATTTTCTTCCTATTGAACAAAAGTGAAAGCGTCTTATTTGAATCGACTGATGCAAAGATGTAGATAGTTTTTTGCGTAACGCTTCATGTGAACCACTCTGTAGACGCAACTTTAGCGCCGACAATGCACTATGGCATCGTCTGTGTCATATGCAGGTATCACACCCCTTTATTAATCGATTGATGCAAAGATGTAGATAGTTTTTTTGCGTCACGCTTCATGTGAACCACTCTGTAGACGCAAGTTTAGCGCCGACAATGCACTATGGCATCGTCTGTGTCATATGCAGGTATCACACCCCTTTAAAGTGGACAACTTTCACTCTACGAAGGAAATAGAACTGAGAAACGCTTTAACTTGAAAATTCACTGCAGCTGCGAGAATGTGTATCTACACATTTTCTCGCTGTTTTTGTCATTTTGCTGCGGCAGAAGTGCAGTTTTAATGGATAAAGGTGTCTTTTCGGTTTATTCAACAATAGAATTCTCAACAGACGCTATGGACTTCACATTTAATCTTGTTCCTTCAGAAGTACATTTCGCAAAGGTTTGATTCTTTCCAACTAGAGCCGCGAAAAGAAGGAAAAGGAACGAGTTAGTTATCCATGTAAAGTCATAGCGAAATAGAGCTCTTCGGCCAATAGTAAGTGCTAGCTAAAAATAGCGGGACTTGCCAAATTATTTTTAATCTGGATGAACACTAGGCGATAGGGGAAAACGCTTTCACCGCATAATTCAGATTTTTATGTTTTGCTACTACCATGACTTCTATGGGAATCCACACAACGCTAGAAACTCTCAACCGTGAAGAATTTGACATTACATTAGGATTTTGATACTACAATATTTATAGTACGTTTTTAGTTTCTTAGCGTTGCTGAAAACATTAGAGCAGTTTTTGCCGCGACACCGGTACAAACTGGTAGCAGTAATACGGCATAGTTGTTTCGCTTTTGCTGCTTGGGACATCTATAAGAAATTGCATCCGCTGCTGTTCCAGAATGAGCTCTGTGGAAGTAAAATTAGATTTTTGCAGGTTTTGCGTCTATCGCAAAGTGACGGTTTGGGCCGCACTAGGTTGTTGTTGTTTGTTAGTGTTGTTGTTTGGAATGTCCAAACTTTTGAAAATGTTGAATATCGATTTTTCCCAATACTACTGGTTTTTGATAGCTACATACCTAATGCTAAGAGGGCTGACATGGCGGTGGCAGCGGCTTCTATGGAGGACGTTCTTATACACTCTTTGTCCCTCTCTGATGCCAACAAGACCTCGAGAAACCACAGAAGATCCAGGGGTGTCTGGACTTTTGGAAAGCACCGCACTCCACACATTAGAGGTGGGATTGGTTGTTAGGAAAGTTCTCAAGGTTCACTTGAACGATCATAACTTCCTCAATGCTTAGCGGATTTAGTCGAAATAAGAATTATCGAATTGCCACCTTTGCCTTTGCCAATGCGATCGTCGACACCCCATCCGCGAAAAAATTGGGTGGCCGAGTTTTCACAAAATTCACGAGGGCTGTTTTTGCCTGGTCCTGATTGACAAAGGTTCGACCCGTTTTTGGATCGAATCGTCACGCGTGATGAAAAGTGGATTCTGCACCATAAGAGGAGACGTTCGGGAGAGTTGCTGGATGCCGACGACGAACGCACCAAGCGACTACCAAAGGCAAAAAAGGTCACAGTTACAATGTGATGGTCAGCGACTGGTGTGATCCACTACAGCTTTTTTTGGAACCAGGTCAAACCATCACTGCAGGGTCTTACTGTAAGGAAAACGTCGAAGTGCACCGTAAATTGCGTCAGCTGCAGCCAGCACTAGTCAACAGAAGAGGCCCGATTCCTTTGGACGATAACGCCCGTCCTCACGTTTCACAAATCACCATCCAAAATTTGATCGAATCAAGGGTTAAGATTCTGCTTCACCACTACATTCCTCAGGCCTTTCGCCAACCAACTACCACCTTTTCAAGTACCTTCATAACTTTCTCGCCGGCAGCACCCTTGGCAATCAAGACAAGGAAAAAACAGTCTTCTGGATCTTGACAAGTCTCGGCCCTCCATTTTTTGCTGATGTGACGTCTAGCCTGAGTTGGAAGGTTTGGCGATTCGAGCGGTGCCTATTTGGACTAAATCCAATATGTATTAAGCAAGCTATAATGGTTTAAACTGGACCAGCCTAAACCATGAGAACTTTTCGGCAACCTTATATATCAAAATAATTACGAATAATTAAGATGGATAGATAACGTCCAATCCGTCTGCAATTTCTCCTTTTCCGTCTATATTGTTGTTTTCCCAAAGAGCTTTTAGAAAGCTCCTACAACTTTTTAGACCTAACAACTCCCACTTTTTAATTATCGATGAAGAAGTGTGCGGCGGAAAAGCGGGTTTAGTTCGCTCCGCTAAACGACTTTAGTAAGTTTGATTGGATCTTCAGGGCCTGCCTATGCGCCCTCTGGTTTGCCTTCCACATATTTTTTTCAGCGATAAAACTTGAGACTTTTTCTGCCGCTGTTCAGAATCGCATGCCTCGTTTATTCTCTGTTCAATTAGCGCTCGCGCAATACCAAACAGATGAGATGGAAACGAAGGTCAAAGCAATCACGTCACCTTTTTCTGATCAAAGAGAAGTTTCATGTGGGAAATGATACGAAAATTCCGCATGGTTTGCTAACGATCAAAGACCAGACTAGGTGTTCGCATTACAGCACAAATGCAGCACCACCAGATTTTCACCAGTATAGACTCAGCGAATGTAGGCAGGAGATTAGGAGGAACCTGAGGCAAAATTTGCTTGTACTACCACAGAAAAATACATCTGTCATGTTTAGGCAGAGGCCAACAGAAAGAAAGTGGCACTGCCACCCGGATTCGAAGGTAAACTCGGCAAAGCCATAGCAGCAGAGTTTGCGCCGATTGCCAGCTCAATCTATCAATGTATGGACCTACAGTGCCTATGTACATACTTGAGAGGTAAAGTCTCTTTCTCTGCATGGCCAGGCTACTATAAAGTCTTCCTTTCTAGGCCTTGCAGCTCCTAACGGCCAATGCACTCTGCCCAATGGGCAAACTCTAAGAAAAGCAATAAGGTGAGAGCAACTGTTTTCCTGCTCCTCATGCTTCATTTATCGTTAGTAAGACATACACAGGAAAGAGTATCGAATGATGAGTGACGATGAACGACAACGATATCATGCGGCCGTCCAAGCACTAAAACAGGTACATTTTTCTCAATGAATATAATATCTTCCCTAATTTTATTGCTGGCAGGACGATGTGCTTTGAAATATAAAGCCACCCTCTCTAGCCTTCTGGGCGCCATTTAATCGGTTGCTGCTGTGATCCTGTCACCGAGTTTTCCATTTAAAAACGCACTCTTTCGCAGCACTGAAACTCACACTTTGCTTGGAACTAGTCTACAATTTTGTTTTGCCGCTACCTTTCAAATTTACACGACCTTTTCCTACCGGAGGTCAAATTCATAAGTGGAATATACTAGAAATTTACGCCGAGGACCTTCACTTTCCCAAGGCTGGAGAGGGGGAAACTTTCACCTTGGACTTCCCTCCAACCCGCTCAGTTTTTGGCTTATTTCTATTTCTTCTCCAAATACGAGGTACTCATCCAGTAGAGGAAGGTTTGCCCCATCGGATGGTCTATTGATTTTATAAGAGCTTTTCTGGGAGTGCTGGCCGACTGGGTCAAACTTGACCCATTTTTTGACCTAGTTTTGCATAGGGTATTGACTAATTCCTCTGCGAAGTAAAGATTTCTTCCAAAAGCGAGGTCCTCCTGCAACAGAAGAGTGTTTGCTCTATCGTAAGATTTATTTGATATCGCAAGGGTTGGAAGCTCTGGCAAATTCTTCAAAATTGAGCGATTCTAAAGATCTAACCATAAATGTCAGACTTCAGTGAAAAGCAGTCTCAAACGCGAGGTCCTCTTCGGACTCTCCTCATCGTTCAAACGATACATAACATGACCATGTTTTATCTGACATAAAACCGTTTGCAGAGTGCGCGAGCTCGGCGAGCTCGCAATGTTGAAGGATACAAGCTCTGTAGCTCTTGCAAAATCAGATAGACCTTTCAATAGGCAAACCTCCTTCTATTAAAGTTGGACTTCGCATTTGGAAAGGTCCCCTTTTTGCAGTGAAACTAGCCAATAACAAAACAATGTGTAAAATTTGGTGAAAAGTGAGTCAAGTTTGACCCAGTTTGCCAGCACTCCCAGAAAAGCTTTTGTAGAACCTGATAGATTATTCGATAGGGCAAGCCCTCCTCTACTGCAGGAATACCTCGCATTTGGAGGAAATCCTCTTTGATAGAGAAATAAGCCGGGAACTGAGTCGGTTTTGCCAGACCACCTTCACTTCTACCCATGCCTCTCAAAACTGGACCTTCACTTTTGGGACCTCTTACGCAGCGGTATCCCATCGATAATCACTTATATAGCGTATAGTGCGGAGTGCAGTGCAGTCTCGCATTTGTTCTGTATAAAGTAAGAAGCGATGAATGCCGAAACTTAGCGCAACGCATCCTATGTATTGATGAAAGTTGGGTGGCATAACTTTGTATGCCAGCGAGAAAACGCGCAAAAACTCGATAACCTGCTAGTGACGTTATGGCTCGATCTCTTAGAAAAATTATGCTAAAGTGTGAATCGCCTATTGCGTCATCTAATCTGAAGAAGGAGCCAGTGGAGTTCGTGGTACGGACAATTTACTCGGATAGTGGGCTATGTAAGGCTCAAGGAGACCTGGGTGTTTCTGCGCCGCAAGCGCAGTTGGGGTCTAGCACCTCTGAAGTATTATACAGACACCTATTCAGGGTAGCTGCACATCAGACTGTACAAAAATCTACAGAGATTGCCGAGAATGCTTGATGCTTTTACAATGTGGTCTTGTTTTCCCCAAATATCCTCTGAAACAAAAAAAATCCTTGAAAAATTTGGAGACAAGGACAAAGAAAACGTGAAAGTTGGTGTATTTCCACCCACTCGTTCTATTGGGTAATATAACAAGAGCAGTCGAGCGCGCAAAGGTGTCGAATTTAGGAGTAGTTTTACACTTTAGAGGCGCAGTGAATAGCAGTTCTCCAATTTTGTGTTCCCGCGAAGACAACGGCAACGACATCAGAACTTACAAGTTTGGCGCAATATGCTCATTCACTATGAGAAGAATTTTTCAGAAAGAAGCGGTCCATAGCTTCCTTAACCTTGAGCTACAAATTGAGAGGCCAAGTATTGGTCAACCGCCCGATTTTTTAATAGGGTGAGAGCTAAATTTGAAGCCTTTGACGCACTTGTCCAAAAATTTGTTTCTTCGCGGAATCGCGTAGGAAAGCACTCCAAAAGACTTTCTACTTTCATCGCAATGTTTTGCGTGACCTTTCGCTGTCAGTAGAAAACTATTGTACTTCTGCACTTGCAGACTTTCAGAAATGTTTAAAAAACGAAGTTTCCAAATAAGCTTCAGAACTTACGTAGTTGCCACGCTAATATAAAATCTACGGAAGTTGATGATTGCAAAACTATAGATAACAAAACGCTGAGAAAGCCATTTTAAAAGTGGAGAGAAGTTTCGTTTTTAGTAATGATGAAGGCGTGGCTCCTCACATGTTTCCCAAATCCACCAGGCTCCAAATTCCAGCTGAGTCACCATGCAAAATCGCAGTCGTACTGACACTTCGCCTTGTCGCTTTATGCAAATGAAAGTGGGAAATTTCGCGGCAGCTTTTGTTCGGAAATGTATTTTGGAGAATTCTGCGATGAAGAGCCGTTCTCCAATAAAATGCAAACTTTAAAAGCTTTTCTTTGGCTTTTTCTTGTACAACGTGCACATCCTTGAAATCGCATTCAAATGCAGCACCCACGCCAAAAACGTCCTCCTGTTTTTTGATTGTAGTCGAGAGCTTATAGCGTAGATAAATTAAAGCCAAAGTGTAATCGCCCTAAAATCAAAACTGGCTAAAAAATTGCATCTGATCAGTTGATCAGTTGTGGGATTAGACGGGTTGTCTCGTCAACAATGACGGCATTGCGCAGCTAATATGTCACAAAATGAACTTCAGAGAAAAAATATTTGTAGAAAAAACCAGCGTTAGTTATCCGGAAGCACAGTGAGGACGTTTAGTGGAAATTTCGATGATAGAGGTCCGAACGATTATAACCGTGCAGAGGCAAATTTACGCAAAGAACAGAAGCTACACTAGCTACACACTACACTGAGTCTACGCATAAGGAAATAATATATATGAACTGCAGTGGTCCCTTTCTATACAAAACAGGCAGTACGCCCAATTGTTCATGTTCGCATATCCTAAGATGTTGCGATTTGCGCGAGGAACGGACAACTCGTCCGAAACAAGTAGTAAGCATATATAAAAAAGAGAGTTTACGCAGCTTTATAACCTTTAAAGTGTTGCACCGTATATGCTGGGTCCGAATGTACTTTTTAAGGCTGAGAAGAAGAATATTATTTTAGCGTGGATGTTGCGTTTAAGATAAAAGCATACCCGGGACCATTCGTACCAGACGATTCCAAAAATGTGACAAGGTCTAGACTTAGCAAGCCAAGAAGAGACGTTTGATAGTATAATGCGTAAGGTAAAGAAGTGCAGTTAGCTTTCAGGCCTCTGAAGAAGGTGGTTTGCCGAAACGTAAGGCTAATAAATCTTCCACCTTAACAACCTGACTGGCAAAGCAAAAACAGCTCAGGCAATTGAACCGCCGGACCGCGGTACCAATACTCCATCGCGCGGTCCGACCGCGGACAATTTTTTTGCGGAAAATAGGGACGGTGCTATCAGATATCAATGCTTCTAATGCGTTCGATCAAGATCAAAGTTTAACATTTACCTATAACTCGAAACTTTACTATACTTTAGTTACTAGAAGGTCTATTATGCAAAACTTGGTTCCAAAATAAAAATGTCAATGGAAGATAGGCAGATCTTTGAACTGGTAGTTCCTAGCGAAAGTCTTTCCATTCTGCATGTTTTGTAAACTGAAACAGCGTTTTTTAAACGTATTTAACTTCGCTGCAGAAGTTCTCTCCAAAAGTAACTCACAGTTAGTTCCATACGTTCCTGTTCATGCATCACTCACACAGCCTTGATCTGTTTCCAGTTTAGCTTGCCATATCCAACTACGAAATTTAGACGCTAATTATGGCTTTGGATCTGAATCTTGACTAAAGGTGATTTGCAGAATTTTAAAGTTATTCCGAAGGTTTTGGAACATTGCTTATTGAATGTCAGAATTATACTGATGAAACATTACCTCTGCCTAATCTTCTGGATATTCACATAGCTTTTTAGGACTTCTAACGTCAAACATGAACGATTTTTTGCATAAAATAAATTTGAGAACAAGGTATTTGCTGATCAATTCCAAAAAAGGGCCTTTCGCAAACTATGCCTAGTGGTCTCACAGATAAATACTTAGGCAGTGAGAACTAAAAGTAACTTGCAGAAACACTTTCACAAAGTTTATTGTTAACCGCACGGGAGGGAAGCAACACTGAATGAGTAATGCTCGCCAATGTAAGCTGAAGAAAGGATAATTTGAACGCGCTCACTGCTACGATCGGTCCGCGGTAAGGCCGCGGATGGACCGCGGTCGAGTACGCGTCCAACCTATACCGCAGAAGTCCTCGATCTGTCGAATATTAGCCCGCGGTCCGACAAAGGTGTTTATCATGGTGCAGCGGTCCGCCAAGAAGCACTTTCTTGGTACCGCAGTCCGGCGGTCCCATCTCCTGAGAGGAGATATCACCGAACCTAGTTTTCCCCAACTCCAATGTGAATCATGCATACGGCCCTACTCCTCAGGCAGAGGTGTCGGCCGGGCGGCTGTCGGTAATTGGGCCAGGCGACTGAAGATGACAGCAAGCACGAAATGAGCTATACCAGTGGTGGATAGGGAAATTCGCGTTACATAAAAGCGCGATAAGCGCATATCAGCTTCATTTTTGCATCGACCCCTTCATGTTCATTTCTGTGTTGAATGATGGCCGCCCTGCCGACGAAACTGATTGGCTGGCCGCCCAGCCGGTGGCGGCATCTCCCCATGCATTTAGGGCCGCCGCCGGGCCGGATTACCGACAACCGCCCGGCCAACATCTCTGCCTGAGTCTGACAGTTTTCTTGACGGACCGAAGGCCAATACCGGTTGGACCGTCGACGCTCCTGCGGTTCGACAGTAACTAACCCTCCGTCGGTTACGGGATCCGACCGCGGCCCAACATTCCTTAAAAACACGAAACCGACTATGCTATAGTATATCCACAGTTCTAACTATTAGGCAAAAAAAAGTTCGTGCGGTTTTTTCTAATTGATTATTTCTATGCAATGTATTTAAAAAAACTGATTGTGGTAGGAGGGTAACATTGCATATGCTTTGAAGCTTGTTTTATGCAGAATCATTCAGTGTGTCTCATAAGTTTAAGTAGTGCGTTTTAAGTTTAAAATTTTTAAGTGGAGTGTGGCTGTGTTCTTAAAAAATTTTCTTCTGGAAATGAAAACCTTGAAGATGAACCAAGATCTGGAAGATCGTCCACCGTCAATAACGAGGATATCAAGCTGGCAATCGAGCAGGACTCCAGTCAAACGTGTCATGAACTTGCCTTAAGATTCAGGATAATTTCAGAATAAACTTCAGTTAAACCGTTTTTTGTGTATTTATTTACCCACTTGCAAAACCGCATGAACTTTTTTGGTTACCTGATAAATTGAAAAGAAAATTAGAAAATAGACAGTCTTAACAATGTTAGTTTACTACTTGAAATTATAATCTAACTATTTGATAATTGAGTTTTTATGTATGTGTGTCTGTTTGTGTGTTTCAAGAGAACCAGGGACTCTCGGCGCAAACCAAGACCTTATACGTGTACAGACGCGCCCAGTTATGCACAAAAAGTGTGCAGATTTTAAGATTCGTTAAAGTCTAAGGTGTTTTTCGGTCCATTTTTCCTTATTGCAAAAATTATTAATGCTAATGCTTCCTAGACCGGGTAGAAATGAGGTGAAGTTATGATTCTGGGACGTTTTGGCAGAAAGCGCATTTTATACGTATCAACATGACTTATTATTATGAAATAAAGTCCAATACGTACATAAAACGGAACAAAATAAAAGGAAATAAAGACGCGTGGAACTTCACACGATGTTGCCTTTAACCAGGATTTTTCCCCTCTTTTTTGCGAATTCCCTCTCCTACTGGAAGCGTGCTGGCCCTTTCTAAAAATTGTGCGCAGCTACCGAAGAATTCGTCTTTCACAACGCTCGGCAGTTGCCATGGATACTCATCTACCCCAAATGTGAATTTTTTCCGAAAATTCCTAATACCTATCCCAGCAGTTTTTAGCTGCCTAGCTCAGAAATATAGACATTAACTCTAAAGCAGCAGCTGTTTTCTTGAAGAAAAAAAACTGATGAATCACAGAGAAGTCACTTCTGTCATGTTCTATACCAAAAGACAGGCGATGGCTGAGCGGCATACTTCAGTATATATAAAGCACAGTTTTTCTATATTTTTCAAAAAATCGGCCAAATTAATTATTTGCGCCGAAACACGTCAGGTCAACTGGAGCACACTATCTTCTATTGGTTCGTTCCAGACGATAGCGCTGTCCAGCAATGTCACCAGTGGAACCCATGTGCACAAGGGTGGTCTAAGTACGGACCATCCATGCGCGTACCACCCAGAGTCTGGAAGACGGACCACCCACGAACAACTCGAAAATCGCCGAATTCTCGCAATTTTCGCTGGAATTTTTTCAGATTGAGGGTTTTTGCGCAGGGAATAGACTAGAATTCAGCTTAGCGCCTACCCTGTTGATACCTGAGGTTTTCTGGTTTGATCGTCCCGTTCGCCCCCCATCTGGAGTTGATTTTTAGAGCTTCTCCAGCCCCCGTTTCCAAAATTTTCTTGGCCCGGAGCCCAGTGAGTCCCATGAGAGGAAAGCTCTGCTTCCCTCTCATCGGGGCGCACCACGCAGGTTTGGATGCGATAATGCTTTACTGCTTAAGCGACACAACTCATATTCTGTGCCGGGGATATGTTATCGCAGAGAATTTATACGAGGAATTCGTATGCGCTGACAAGTGGCTTACCCGCGAGGTTGCTTGCCGGGCCACTAGTATTATAAGTGATCAGTAACCTGGAATATTTTTTGGATCTTCTTCTTAGTTAAAACTGATAGGTTCTGCTTCCTAAGTTGAGAAACGCTTTCCCGTGAAGCAGTGAGCATGCCTTCCGCTTTATTTAGTATCTTCGCATCATTTCAAACAGCTCGGCTGATGATAGGTCAGCAAAGGGGTACGTCGTTTCACAGCAGCTCACGGGCCTTCAGCCGGTCTTCAGCGAATCGCTGCTCATGAACATACTATCTCCCACTTTCTCCGACTGATTTTGGAATGAATTTGAATTTTTCTGCTGAACAACAGAAATCATCTTTTCTAGTTCCATCCGAACACTTCTTCTCTCAGCCGAACATCCGATTTTATATCACTGCGCCATGCTATCGATCCGATGAAGTGGCCTAATATAAGCAGTCCCTTTAGAGCAGATTTTTGGATGAAAGAACTGCACCACAGAAGGAAAGTTTTTACAACAGGCTCGTTCAGAAATCTTGCGATTATGCGACCTCCACGTTACGCCGCTATGGCTACAGAAATAAAGCTTTTCGATGTGTCTCCTCACCTCATTTTAAGAATGTGCAGCATTGATGCAAGCGATACCTCCTATTTTTGCGTCAACTGTTCTTCATTTCAGAACGGAGAGTACGACAAACTGTCACGTATTCATGCGCAGTCGACGGTTGTTGGTGGCGCCCACTCTGGTCCTGCCTTTCTGCCATGGCATCGTGAATTCATGAAGAGGTGAGAAGACGAGTTCAAGGCTTTCTCATATAGTTATATTATAATTGAGTTTTCACACGTATATGTACCTATGTCTGTCTGCGTGTGCAAAAAAGCCAGAGCCTCCCGGGCAGAGTATGTACGACCACCATTGTGTTCGGCGTATCGAGCCTTGTGTAAAACATGTTCAAATCTTTAATTACATCAATAATGTCCTTTTTCAACCGTTAAAGAAATACTTATAATTCGGCGCATTCGTCATCAATCCCAATCATCCGAGGGAGCATGTTTCAAAAAAAAATCAATGCCCAACCAAATGAAAGGACAGAAGAGGCAGCGGTGAATTGGTAGAATGTTGAAAATATTTTGAAAACTCGTCCACAATCATTTGCTTTCAAACATATCAAAACATCTCATTGTCAAACGGATTCGAAGTAGAAATAGCCCTTAAAAGAGGCTCCAGCGCTCAGAACGCTTCCTGAGTTCACGATGGATTCTGAAAGCGAAGCTCAGAAATGGCTGAGTTCCAAATTTCCAGGCTCAAAAGTCATTTCTGATTGAGAAAATCGCTCCAGAACTTGTCCACGATTTCGCGGACGAGTTTTCCACTACATCGCGCACGAGTTTTCCACTACATCGCGCACCTTCCACTGGAGTCGCCCATCGCCTTACAAGGGAAGCCATTATAGCGATTCTCATGTTCAGAAATGAGACATCTGCTAAGAAAAAGCCGAGGTATATAGGAAATGTGCATGCGGGGCTTTCAATTTGATTTCATATGAAAGGAAACCGTACAGGTGCTGTAATCAGAAAACTCGAATGTCACAACCATCGAGCAGCTGTAGCGCAGTGGCTAGTGCACCAGACTCGTGCTTAGGAGGTAGAAGGATCGATCCCCGGGTCCGCCTGCTCTTTTGCAACGAAGGTCAGAAATGGGACCGATCTCCGCAGTCATGGCAATCCACAATCCATTCGAAATATAGAAGCCTTGAAGTGAAATGCAGTTGGAATTGTTTATGCATTTTAATGTCGACCGACAGCGATGTTGCTCTTCTTCTATATCTTCTTGTTCTGTTATAAAAAGCTGGGCCTTCCGAGGGACAAAGCATCATCCACAGAAGAAACGAAGACGGCTGGAATTATAGTACGAATGGTGCTAGATTTCAAAAGCAGAGCACTGGAACCTACCGAGAACGAATAGGTGTTAGAAGGAAGTGAAGATCGTTATTGCCTCATAGAAGATCCAACTGAGGTGCGGATGAAGGAGAACAGGAAGGGGACTTATCGGGCCAGGAAAGTTCATCGCATCAAGAAAGGGTAAGATTTTATGGTGGTTGTCTGGTGCCAATTCGATAAGTTGAAAATAAGGCTGCATTCACTGAATTACAGAGACGGTGGTATTGGTGGACTCTGCACGTAATAGGGCGTTTCTATTTTTGATACTCATTGTGAAATGATGAGCGCGGACAGAAATCGACCCAACCACCTCTTGCGTACAAGTCTAACCTGGTAGTCATTGGGCTACGGTTGTACGCTGTCGGTGCTTCGACCTTTGATATTTCCGGCTACATCACTTGTATGATTTTCTACCAGATAGAATCAAATTGAAACCTCTGCCTATGCGTTTACTATATACCCCGGCGCTATGGTATCCATTGGTATACGTCTCATTTCTAAACATGAGGATCGCTACAAGGCTTCTCTTGTTAGCTCATACGCATGGAAGGCTCGTACAAATGCACTCATACCCAATGGTTATGGGCTTTAACTGGTGTGCAAAACGCAGTGACGAGACAACTCGCCCCACATCCTTCGTAACCGGTCCACCGGGTACTCAACGTTTCGGCCGTTTTCTCCGCAATGAGCAGCTTACCGGTGCTCTCACCTTGGCTTTTGGCTATTTAACCACCAAGGGTTCATAAACTACCTAAACCTCGAAATCCGTTTTTAGCGTGGATGCTGCCTATAACAGATGAAGAAGTGTTTGTAGTAAAATGGAAACAAGTGTGGTTTCAATTCTGTGTATATTGAGACTGCCGAAATTCGCTAGAGTTCATTTTATCAATGACCAGAATAATGGAGAACTACAAGAGTTCTCCAACTTAGACAGTAAATCGGGAAGCCCGAGGGCGATTGCGAGGAGACCCGTCGCGTGATCGTCGGCTTTCCCGGTAAAGCCGTCCAATCTCCCTCTGCGTACAATGAAAGCTGTGGGTGTTTTTCGTTTCGTTTTTGCTGTCGCGAAGTGAAAACGAGCAAAAAATAGTGAGTGATAGTAAAAACCGCTAAACTGAATTTATATAACGATTATCTGCGTTGACTCTGTACCGAACCGAATATTTGTTGTTGAAAATATTTTGCATTTCCAGTGTTTTTCACGTACTCCTTAAAGTTCGCACAAATTACACATAAATTAATAGAAGAATCTAGCACTGGCTCTATATGCGGTAACTCTGAGCCCTTATCTCACATATTCTATCCAGCTAAACCCTAGTGCAACTCACGGGATCCGAACTCATTACGGCCTGATATCGTCTGCTTCAAAGTCCGTGGCATAACCTTTTTGGCCTTCCACGAGTCATCACGCATGCCTTTCATTTTGCTAATGATTCTTTATCACTAGTCATATTCTCAAAATTGTCATCTGGGCCGGTAGTAAAGTCGCCATGTCGTGACAGCCATGCTGCCAACATGTTGGCAGTAAGTCCACGACGTTGGTGATATTCTCGCGAGAACCTCGCGAGATCGGGGCAAAGGCGAGGCGGATCGATTGCTATTCGATGACGATGTGCTGCACGTAAATTGTTTCGATGACCATGACTGTGGACTTGTAGCTGAACGGTTAGCGCGCCGGGTCTTGTAGGCGGCTGCCCCGAATGGCACGCAGGATCGATACCTTTAGGTGGCATCTTTTTGCGACCTTATCACCCACCCATAACGTAATTCCTTACAAAAATTGTAGAACTATAGTTTCAAATCGAACGGTTTAAAAGCAAATTCATTTCCCAATTCTTCGTGAAGTCTAGTGCGGAACAATTACTACAGGCATAATCTACCACTTTGAGGAAAGTGTTATTCTAAAGAAATTCTCCAATCAAAAATTTCTTATCTTCCACAGCTAAGTTATTTGTAATTCACGAATTCTTTTCGGTTAATCTCCCAACTTTGATCGAGCACTAATGGTTAAGTTGAAATAAATATCACTGGCAAATTTTTTAAACCAAAAAGAATATAAAGCAAAAATGTGGGATTTTGAATTTCGCAAGTGTCGGTCTCGGCGCGACCGATCCAATCGGGAGCGGCGGGGTATGTGAGGCCATTCCGGCTATTTCGACAGCTCAAGTCGGTTGCTAATCAACCTTGATTTGGCGAAAAAAAGTGCATGGTTTCTGGAACTAGTAGCATATTTGTTGGACTGTCTGTGAGACTTTTTTGAAATTCGCGAATGGGCAACCTAGGCCCAGCCAGTGCTAGTGCGGCCGCTTCGATCTTTCAACAACACTTGCTAAGAAGTTTCGATTCAGGAGAACTGTCAGGCTGGTCGCATTCATGACATAGCTTCATTCTGATCGTTTCGCATTTATTTCTAATACTAGAAGATAGGTTTTGTGTGGACTTCACCTGTTATGATGATTTTTCTATTTCGGGTTTTGCTAGAGGCAACTCATCCTCCGTTTATCTTAATCCCAGTTTGATCAGACATTGTTGTTCTCAAGAGTATCAAGAACTATCATCCATTCAGAAAATGATGTGTATTAACCAGTGTCCGCTGTAATTGCAGAGCAACGCTTTCATATTACGCCTTGGCTCCTTGCCAGGTTCAGAGTGAAGTAGACAGTGTGAGTCATGAGAGACGCAGCGTTCTTAAAACCGCACTCAAATTTTCCCGCCAATTGATATTTTTCAAAATTGGCACGTGTTCAGTCTCCATTAGTGGATGAATGGATGATAGAAGATGTCCTTCCATGCACAGACGAAGAGATATTTGGCCTAAAGCCGCACATTGGTGCGGAGATTCTTTTAGAAAATAATAATAATAATTAGTTAAGATCTCATAATGTCGGTTTTCTTTTTGGCGAGAGAATATCATTGATTCCTGGTCCAAAGGAATGTTTTGTTATGTCTGTTGGCTTCAGTAGTATTGCTGGTATAGCAATTATTCAGTAGTATTGCTGTTATAGCAATTACCAGCCTTACATGATTTGCCGTTTGGCCTAATGCCGCACAGTGGTGCGAAGATTTCGTTGGAGAATGATAACAGAAATCAGCTAGGATTTTGAGATGCCGGCTTTCTTTTAGCCGAGGAGAATATACCTGGATCCTAGTCCAGACGATTGTTAGATCGGTTTTTGGCTTTGGTAATTTCACTGCTGATAGTGAATTGACGTCTAGTTAGACGATGGGCCATCGGGCATAATGCCGCACACTGGTGAGACGATTTCGTTGGAGAATGAAAACAGAAATCAGCTAGGTTTTTGAGATGCCGGCTTTCTTTTAGCCGAGGAGA